>PVLC010034029.1:0-16935 GCA_004027655.1 Graphiurus murinus | reverse complement strand
TGAAAGTAAAAATCAATCAGCCACCAGCTTTCTTAAATGTGCCAGACATCCAGCAATGGTGATATGTCCCATGAGGCTTTTTAAAAATCTGCAAAATGAAACAGGAAATATATTAAGAGATATGGTTATATTGGATATATGTGCACCTGCAGTAGACACACACTCTGAAAGCATGCTGGTGAACTAATTACATATATTTACTTTTTTTTCCTTAAAATTAAGGTTGGCGAATTTCTCTCTTTTAAATTCCCTCCTCTATCACCTCAATTTTCTACTGTTATATTTGTGGATTGGTGAAGGTTTGAAAACATCCTGAAATTTAGGTTAAGGTTTTCTTTGTTTGTTTTGGGGATTGCCATTAATATGTCAGTGAGCATTGGGAATTTTCACAATGGGGATAGGATACACTGGATTTTCCAACCATAATGGACCACTGTTGGACATTTTGGGAAATGCTAGTAGCGTTTCCTTTCAAAAGACTTAACTATGGCTGGTTAAGTAGCTCAGTGATAGAGTGCTTGCCTAGCATTCACACGGTTCTAGGTTCAATCCCTAGGATGGCAAAAAGAAAAAAAAAGTATAAATATTGGTTTAATCATAACATGCCATACTAATGCAACATGTTAATAATATGTTAAACATTGAGAGGCGGGTATGGGAACTCTGTACTTTTGTGCAATTTTTCTGGAAACCTAAAATCAATCCAAAAATAGTCTATTAAACTGAAATGAAAAATTAATTTGCACATCTTAATTCAATGAGCTCCAAAGAGTATAAACTCAAAAAGGTCCTCACTCCCACACTTCTTCCACTACTGAAAGCAAAGAATCTTGAAAACAGTAAGAGAAAAGTGATTATACAATGGTCCTGAAAATTACTAACAACTTAAAATACAATGAGGACCCAAAAGTTGTGGACACTATATTAAATATGCAGAAAGACTGTCAACCAATGCCAGGTGTGGTAGCACACACTTGTAATCTCAGTTCTTGGGAAGCTGATACAGGGGGATTGCAGGTTTGCAGCCAGCTTCAGTAACTTGTGAGGCCCTCTGCAACTTAATGAGACCCTATTTCAAAATAAAAAATAAAGTAGGGCTGGGGATATAGCTCGGAGGTAGAATGCCACTGGGTTTCATCCCCAGTGCCACAAAAACAAAACACTGTCAATCAAAAATCTTATAGTCAGCAAAATCATTTAAAACAATGAGAAAAGCCAGGCGTGGTGGCACACGCTTGTAATCCCAGCATTTGGGAGACTGAGACCGGAGGATCCGGATTCGCGGCCAGCCTCAGCAACCTAGTGAGGCCCTCTGCAACTTAGTGAGACCCTGTTTCAAAATAAAGAATAAAAAATAGGGCTGAGGGTATAGCTCGGAGGTGGAATGCCCTTGAATTCAATCCCCAGTACCACAAAAAGAAAAAAAAAAAAAAAAGAAAGAAAATAGGGCTGAGGGTTAGCTCGGAGGTAGAAAGCCCCTGAGTTCAATCCCCAGTACCGCAAAAAACAGACAAAAACAAAAACAACAATGAGAAATTAAGATGCTCCTAAATAAATAAAAACTAAAATAAGGGAATTCACCAACAGAAATACCCTACAAGCAGTACTAAATGGAGTCCTGTAGGCTGAAATGAAAGAATGCTAGACTAACTCAAATCCACACATACACACACACACAATTAATAAAAAGCAGTAATAAAGGTGTCTACATAGGTAAATATAAAAATAGCATAAATGCAATTTTTTGTAACAATTTTCTTTTCCATCTGAGTTAAAGGACAATTGCATACACTATTGATGCTTTTGACTTTGTAACTAAGAGGGCAAGTTAGCAAAAAGAGTTTCAATTAACCATCCTCACTTTGCCATCCAGAATGTTCTCTTAAGTAAAACTTAGCAAAGAGGTGGGAAAGACACAATTTTACACAGAAAGCATTCCTTTATGAAAACTTTGAAGAGGAGTAAAAACATGCACATGCTATACTATTCTAATGCAACTTAAGTCACCAAAAAAGTCTTGGTTTAAGAAGAAAACACAACCTAGGAAGGAAGAGAACAAAGTAATTCCTCCATGAGAAAGAAAGTCAGGTCCTGAAAGAAACCAGTGTTTTTGTTTTTTTTTTCCCCTTTGGTGCTAGGGACTGAACCCAGGGGTGTTGTACCTCTAAGTTACACCACTAGCCCTTTTTATTTTTTATTTTGAAATAGGGACTTGCTAAGTTGCTGATACTGGCTTTGAACTTGCAATCCTCCTATCTCATTCTCCCAGGTGCTGGGATTCTAGGCATGCATCACTGTGCCCAGCACCACGTCTTATAACAAATTAATATAGCAGAACTCTACCTAGTGTAACACTTTTTAAAGCAGTAGAAATATTTTCTTTAAAAACTACACTTGCACACACACAACATGTCTGTGCATACAGATGGGCATGCATAAACAAAGAGTTGATGGATAAACAGGGTCCACAGCACAGCTCAGTGGTACAGCACTTGCTTAACATGTGCAAGGCTCAAGGTTCAATCCTCAGTATCCAGTATGGTGAGGAAAAAAAAAAGAGTTAAGGAAGCCATCAATTAAACAACTAAAAAACTCTTCCTAAAAATGAAGGAATGGCTTTCAGATGACTAACTCCCTTGAGTAGCAGCACAATGGATGAAATCTGACCCCACACCAAGATGCATTCATTAGTCAGTCATGAAATGTCAGAACACTGGGAAATAGAATATCACACAGGCTTCAGGGGTGGGTGGGAACTAAGGCTAGAGGTAGACTATCTTCACTTTTTACAAAATCCAACTATAGAAATCAAACAATAGAGCAATACCTTCTAAGTGCTGATGAAAATCGAATTTTCAGCTGAGAATTCTTGTCATCATATGAACTACAAATCAAAGTAAGGGTAAAATAAAAACACTTGCTGACACGTCTCAAAATTGCCAGGAAGCTACTGGAGAATGAGCCCCATCACGCATTGGTCTGGGGGTGTAGCTCAGTGATAGAACACTTGTCTAACATGTGAGGCCCTGGGTTAGCTCCCCAGCACTGAAAAAACAAAAACAAAAATGAAAATGAAATTAACTACTGCCGGAGTGGTGGCGCATGCTTGTAATCCCAGCATTTGGGAGGCTGAGACCGGAGGATCCGGGTTCGAGGCCAGCCTCAGGTACCTAGTGAGGCACTCCGCAACTAAGTGAGACTCGGTTTCAAAATAAAGAATAAAAAATAGGGCTGGGGGTATTGCTCGGAGGTAGAATGCCCCTGAGTTCAATCCCCAGTACTGCAAAAAAAAAAAAAAAAAAAAAGAAAGAAAAGAAATTAACTACCACTATAACAACAATCTCTCCCCCCCCCCAAAAAAAACAAGACAAAACAAAAATTAAAGCATTAACCAATAAAGGGAAAGACATCAGAAAATGGGTCTAAAGGCCAGATGTGGTGGTACAAATTTGTAATCCCAGTACTTGGGAGGCTGAGACAGGAGGATTGTAGGTTCTCAGCCAGCCTCAGCTACTTAGACCCTGGTTCAAAATAAAGAATAAAAAATAGGGCTGCAAGTGTAGCTTGGAGGTGCCCCTGGGTTCAATCCCCAGTACTGCAAAACAAAACAGAAAGGAAGAAAGAAAAAAAAATGGCTCTAACATACTAAAGAAAAGGGACCCTCAGGATTATGGTGACAGGACATCCTAGGCTGGACAAGGAGACAACAGACAACCACAGCAGCCTGGGGCAGATCCAGAGGGCCCTGGGAGTGATGTCTTTAAGAAGGTATAACTGAGTCTGGTGTGGTTCATGCCTGTAATCCCAGCACTTGGGAGGCTGAGACAGGAGGACCACAGGTTCAAGTCCAGTCTCAGCAATTTAGCAAGATCCCGTTTCAAAATATAAAAATAAAATAGGGCTGGGAGAGTATCTTGGAGGTAGAATGCCTCTGGGTTCAACCTCCAGTTAAAAAAAAAAAAAAAAAGTGAAACTGATGGAGATAAACATTGGAAACAAACAATGGGCAGACTTTGGGACTGCATCTGTAATAAATACCTTGAAAACAAAGAAAATGAAGGGAGTTAGGCAGATAATTATGGACTTCAAAGAAAATCAGAGTCATGCAATGATGAAAAAAGCAATCATAAGGTACCCCAGGGTTTAGTTCTGAAGAACATGGGGTCTTAATGATGTAAACACTACTCATCCATCGAATTCAATAAAACTGTGTTCGAGGGAAAGACATCAGTACTCATAACGTGATGTAAAATAAAGGCATTTTCTTTTCTTTCTTTCTTTTTTTTTTCCCGGTACTGGGGATTGAACCTAGGGGCATTCTACCTCTGAGCTACACCCCCAGCCCTAGTTTTTATTCTGTATTTTTGAAACAGGGTCTCACTAAGTTGCATGGGGCCTCACTAAGTAGCTGAGTTTGGCCGCAAACCTGCGATCCTCCTGTCTCAGCCTCCAAGTACTGAGATTACAAGCGTGTGCCAACACACCCAGCTTAATAAAGGCATTTTTATAAAAAGTCCGAAGAAACTTTTCTCAGCAGATTACTAGAAGTATGCCACCAAAAGATGAAGCCCACCAACAACTGACAGCCAGAACAACAACAGCATCATCATTCTCGAGTGCTAAATCTGCTCCAGAAAACTAATGAAAAAACAAACAAACAAACCAAAAAATCTGCTCCAAAAACTCTTCCAAGTGATTTACATATATTAGCATAAAGAATCTGCATGGTACACAGAAGGTACCACTTTTCCAGATGGGAAAACTGAGGCTTAAAGAGATTGCATAGCTTTCCCAAAGTCTCACAGCTAAGCAAGCCGAAGACTTTAGGATTCAAATCACCTAGCCCTCAAGTTTGTGCTATGCTGCTTATCAAGAAAGAGAGAAGCCAGTAACCAAGGGACCGATTATAAAAGAGAAGCAACAGAAATCCCAGGATTACAAGGAAAAGGGAACCCAAGACAACAATCAGTCCTAACGAAAACAAGGAAAAGGCTCCAGAAGGTCTTTGTGTAAGGAGACAAAATGGAGAGAACCTCTGCCAGAAATGAACGGACTTACACGCGATTTTGCCAACTTTAGAGTTAAGAGTTAATAAGTTAAACAAACATAGTCAACAACAACAAAACATGAAAATGAGACATTAACTCTGGGACACACACACACAAATACAATGAAAGAAATCATGGTATGCTATGCTCAGCCTATGGATGTGTGATCATAACCTTAACTGCAACTCTTTATTGGAAGAGAATTCTCCATGGGCCCCTCACAATTTTTTTTTTATGAATCACAAGGGAGGCACTGTTTTTATTATAAACTATTTTTTCCAAGGTTATTTTTATAGTAAACGACCTTGAGAGATAGATGCTGTTTCCCTCTCTAGCAAAGAGCAAGTCTTCTTACTGACAGTATGATAAAGATAATGTGGGGCTAGGAATAGAGCTCCGTGATAGAACACTTGCCTAGCATGTAGGATGCCCTGGGTTCGATTCTCAGCACTACAATAAAAAGAAAGGGAAGGGTAAAGGAAGGAAGGAAGGAAGGAAGGAAGGAAGGGAGTGATAAGATCATGTTACTTGCAGCAAAGCATGCATACTATAAAAGATCTGGGATCCCTAAGCTCAGAGTTCCTTTTCTCATAACACAACCCACTGTTGGGGTGCTTATCAACTGATTCTCCTTGCATTGCCCTATGGGAATTAGAGCTTGAGAAAACTACATGAAAAATACAGATCCTAACAAACTGTCCCTCTCTGGCCCATGAGTCAGATCTTCTGAAGGATCCATAAAAATTGTGGCAGGAGCCAGGCATGGTGGAGCACACTCTTCTAAACCCAGTACTTGGGAAACTGAGACAAGAGGATCTCAGGTTCACAGTCAGTCTCAGCAACATAGCACTGCCCTCTGCAACTTAGTGAGACCCTGTTTTAAAATAAAAAATAAAAATGGGCCAGGGATATAGCTTGGAGGTAGGATGCTCCTGAGTTCCAACCCCAGTACCAAAAAAAAAAAAAAAAAAAAAAAAAAAAAAAAAAAAAAAAATGTGGCAGACACCTGTTGTTAGCTTTTTTGCAGTACTGGGGATTGAACTCAGAGGCATTCTACCTCCAAGCTATATCCCCCAGCCCTATTTTTTATTCCTTATTTTGAAACAGAGTCTCACTAAGTTGCAGAGTGCCTTACTAGGTAGCTGAGGCTGGCCTTGAACCCATATCCTCTGGTCTTAGCCTCCCTAATGCTGGGATTATAAGCGTGCGCCACCACTCCCAGCCTGTTGTTAGCTTTTAAGTAGGGTAAAATCTCAGAGCTTTTGTAATCACTGCCACTCTTGTGGATCCTGCTTTTTCAAACAATGTACATTTATAACTTTGATTTTCAGTGTTATTTATTTTTTTATTTTTTAGTGCTGGGGATAGAATGCAGGGGCATTCCACCCCACAGCCTTTTTTTTTTTTTTTTTTGGTTTTAATTCTTTATTTTGAAACAGAGTCTCACTAAGTAACTGAGGTTGGCCATGAATCTGTTATCCTCTTGTCTCAGCCTCCCAAGTACTGGGATTACAAGTGTGTGCCACCATGTCTGGCTTGAAAATTAGGAATTATAAAGATGGTTAATCAGATTTTTATATAACTGCAACAAATCAATATTTGAAAGCCTTGATTAGTAGAACAGGTATTGGAATTTCCTTTTCTCCATTCCTACTTTCTTTTTACAATCACTTTCACTGTAAACATTTTATAATTATGTACAATTTAAAAATTTATAAGTATAATTTATGAAATTGTCAATGCTCTCTTAATTTTAAGTTGGATGAAATAAAGTAAAATTAGGTTTCTGCAGTCACCTATGGAAGAAAAAAATTGGTTCTCCCAACCTGAATTTAATAGCATGGAAAGTGTGATAAGATTTTTTTTTTTTTCATTTACTTTTTTTTTTTTTTGCAGTACTGGGGATTGAACCTAGGGGCATTCTACCTCTGAGCTACATTCCCAATCCTATTGTTTATTCTTTATTTTGAAACAGGGTCTCAGAAAGTTGCAGAGGGCCTCACTAAGTAGCTGAGGCTGGCTGAGAACTCAGATCCTCCAGTCTCAGCTTCCCAATACTAGGATTACAAGCGTGCACCATCATCCCCTTTTCATTTACTTTTTATACTATTTTGAGACAAAAATGTCATTTAAATAGCTAACCATCGTATTTCATTCATTCATGGAAATGGCCACATCCATTCCTCTCTTTTCTCATTGCTCTCTACCCCAAAGATACAACGAAGGACATAGGCAGCCAGCAGCCTGGGGAAAGAATTGAAGTCTACACACTTTGCAGGAAAGATGAACTATCCTCCTATCTATGGCACAGAGTAGAAAGCGGTAAGTTCATTGAGAGGAAAAAAGAAGGAATCAGGAAGGTTTCCTTGATTACAATGGACCTGAATCTTGCAAGTGAGTAGGATTTAGATATTAGGAGAAAAATGCACTCCCTGCTCAGGAAAGTAGAAAACTAACACAAAGGAAACAGACATTGGGATGTACAGTAAAAGCATTTTAAAAAGAAGAGGAAGGTAAGAGATAATAGTTTGCCACTCATGTTCTGCCACCCTAAAGACATTCCCAACTATACTGTGCACTAAGTCTGTTTCTCTCATTGTGGTAGAGTGATGATAAACAGTAGACAGTATCTCTCTCTCTCTCTCACACACACACGCACACGCACACACACACACAGATTAATGATCACTTATAAGAAAGAGCCCACGTGAGAAGCAGGCTGCAGGCACATTCTGCACAGAAGCAGCAGCCTGACTCCCTGAGGGCTAGCTCACCTGTAAAAGGAGGTATGTCTAGTAATTATAAATATGTTCAAGCTATTCCCTAAAAGGAAGGAAATTGGGAACCAAGGCACTGCTCTGGGACTTTCCTTTGCAAATACCAAGTACACAGAGACTAAATTCAATTGGTCATACCTTCCCTTCTTTCACTTACACACACACACACACACACACACACACACACACACACACACACGATATTTAAGACCAAAGGCCTATGCTCTTCATCTAAAGCATAGATTCCCAAACTTGGTGATACCACCCCTGGGGCAGTGTGTGTGTGTGTGTGTGTGTGTGTGTGTGTGTGTGTGTGTGTGTGTGCTGAAACAACCCAGCAGGGCATAGTAGCCTTGGGTGCAACTGGGAGGGGGGCATTGGATAAAATTAAGGGGGCAGTGGAAGTGCCCAGAGGGGTGGCTGAGTAGTTTTTTTTCTAAAAAGGGGGTGGTATGCCAGTAAGTTTGGGAATCTATGATAGACCTCTCTTTAAACACCAAATGACAGTGAAAGAAAACCCAGTCGCTAGCCTGGATTAGGCCTTTCCCCACGAACATGGAGACACTACATTAAAGGAATCAACGGTGGTGCATGCCTATAATCTTAGTACTTGGGAGGTTGAGACGGGAGGATCACATGTTCAAAGCCTGCCTCAGCAACTTAGCGAAAATTCTATTTCCAAATAAAAAATAAAATAGGCCTAGGGGTGTAGCTATGAGGTAAAATGTCCCTGAGTTGCCTTCAATCCCCTTCTCCCCACAAAAAAGATCAAAAAGAAAAAGGAGCATGGAGTAAGCACCCTGGCAGGGCCAGACTCAATGCACCAGTGACCCTGTTCTCCTTCCAGGGCCACCTCTGTGCCCCATCATGTGTGGCTATTGTAGCAGAGCCAAGAACCAAAGATATCAGCTGCAAATCAGTACTAACACAAAAATGGAAAGGAGGAAATGTAGAGACACAGTTCCTTGCTCATTTCAGAAAAGTTTCCGTGATAACGTGCTCCCAAAATATTTTGTTTTCGATAGCAAAAGTCCCACTAATTCCAGTTCCACTGCTTTCTCAATTGTCAATATCCTTCATCCAACTTCTATTTATTTATTTGTGTGTGTGTGTGTGTGTGTGTGTGTGTGTGTGTGTGTGTGTATGTTATTGGGGATTGAACTCAGGGGCATTCTAACTCTGAGCTATACCGCTAGTCTTATTTTTTATTCTTTATTTTGAGACAGGGTCTCACTAAGTTGCAGAAGATCTCACTAAGTAGCTGAAGCTGTCCATCAGCCTGCAATCCTCCTGTCTCAGCCTCCCAAGTACTGAGATTACAAGTATGCCCTAACATCCCTGGCCAACTTGTCTTTAAACTTGAAATTTGGTGCTAAAAAATTTTGGTACTTTACCCTTACAAATATCACACATGCTCTTGAAATACAAGAGAATATCCATGATTGTATTTAAGTTTCAGAAAAAAGGCATTTTTTTTTTTTTGTCTTGGGTATTAAGGATTGAACCCAGGAGCATTCTATATTTGAGCTATACCTTCAGTCTTTTTTATTTTTTGTTTGGAAACAGGGCCTTGCTAAATTGCTGAGGCTGGCCTTGAACCTGCGATCCTCCTGTCTTAGCTTTCCAACTACAGGATTATGTGTGTGCCTACCATGCCTGACTAAAGACATCATATTGTGGGCCACCCATAGAGTGAAGTAATATTCAGTGGAATTCTGACATACGCTGCAAGATGGATGAACCCTGCAGGCAACATGTTAAAGAAATAAGCCAGACACAAAAGGGCAGACACTGAAATCCACTTACAGGAGATATCTAGACTAGCCAAGTTCATAAAGGCAGAAAGTAGAATGGGGTTTTGTCACGATTAGACATAGAATGCCCTGTGAAGAGCTCATGTATTAAGCTCAGGATTGACACATAATGGATTTATCTGGGTGGTGGCCAGGGCTGGTTGGGGGAGATAGGAGAAGGTGGGTCCCTGGGGGTGTGGCCTTGGGGACTGTGCTTGTTTTGAATCCCCTCGCTTGCTTGCTCTCTCCTGCTTTCAGCAAAGCCTGGTGCTCTGCCTCTCTCCGCCTCCCACTGCCATGCCTTGAGATACACAGTCCCCAGCCTCACATGGACCGAACCCCAAAATCTCCAAGGAAACCGTGAGCAAATACATTTTCCTTCTTCTAAATTGTATGGTCAGTTCTTTGGATTACAGCAGTGAATGCTGACTAGGACAGGTTTTCGGGGAGGTAGGGGAGGAATGAAGGGAGAGCTACTGTCTAGGCTGATAACAAGTTCTACAAATGGACTGCATGGGAAGGGAGCACCTACCACTCCGTGAACAGACAGTGCCTCTGAACATCCTGACTCTATCAATGGCACAGTGTTAACCCTGAAGTTGTTTTTGACCTCTTTATTAGGATTAGACATACCTTTAGAGCATGTGAGCACAGTTAAACAAAAATTCTTTATTTATTTTCTTATTTTTTATTTTTGCAGTGCTGGAGATCAAACCCAGGATTTTGTGCTGGCTCACTCACTCTACCACTGAGCTGTATCCATAGCCCCGAAGAAAGTTACTTAGAAAAGGCTTTTTAAATTAAGAGAAGCTGGGCGTGGTGGCACACACTTGTAATCCCAGCATTTGGGAGGCTGAAACCAGAGGATCCAGGTTCGCGGCCAGCCTCAGCTACCTAGTGAGGCACTCTGCAACTTAGTGAGAGACCCTGTTTCAAAATAAAGAATAAAAAATAGGGCTGGGGGTATAGCTCAGAGGTAGAATGCCCCCGAGTTCAATCCCTAGTACCGCAATAAATAAATAAATAAGTTAATTAATTAATTAAGAGAAGATAGACATTGAAGGAAATACATCAGGAGGTTATAGATAGGTCTGAGCCCAGGTTGTCTGGAGTGAAAAACAGGACCTTTTAGAGTTTAGTGCCATGAGTTTAGGGATCAAGAACAAAGATTGAACTGGGTGTGGTGGCACATACCTTTAATCCCAGTACTTGGGAGGCTGAGACAGGAAGATTGCAGGTTTAAGGCCAGCCTCAGCAACTTAGTAAGACCCTGTTTCAAAATAAAAAAATAAAAAGGGCTGGGGGTGTAGCTCAGAGGTAGAATGCCCCTGGGTTCAATCCCTAGTACTATACACACAAACACACACACACAAAAAAAATAGAACAAAGATTGTCTATCTGACTTGTTCTCGGAGACCACTGCATTTCCTTCTCAGCCTCTGTGGCTTTACTGTCATGCCAATTTCCTTGAAGTATGAGTAATAGCTAAACTACCTTTTGTATGGGAAAAAACTATCCTCTCTGGAGAGTTCATTTGCAGAGCGAACTTTGAAAGACCCAAAGAGAATTATATTTATTTACGTACACACAGAAAACAAATAGTAGTTTTTAAAAGGACTCCTCAACCTCATTACCACCGCAAGCCCAAAAGGAAAATAAAGGATCTCATTGTCCACTTCAAAATTCCAGACTAAAGAGTCATACACTTCTTTTTTTCTTTTTAATCTAAAAGTAGGCAGTTTATAATGCTGAATACAGCACCACAGTTTCATGGAAATGAAATTTTAGATTGGAAAGTCACTTTAAAGTTTTTGGTCTACTTTTAATTTTAAAGATGATAAAACTAGGCCATCCATCAAGAACAACTGTTTAGCAGAGACATCTTATGGTGGCCTTGGTTTTTCCACTCTGAGGTTACCAAGCTGGATAAAATTGCAACTATCTTGTTTGTCACACACATGGCAGGTCCCAGGGGTTCTAAACAATCCTAATTTTAAATGCTCCAGCCCCCAAAAGTTTCCTTAGTCCCAGAAATTCTAACTCTACCTAGTGAGGCACTCCACAACTTAGTGAGACCCAGTTTCAAAATAAAGAATAAAAAATAGGGCTGGGGATATAGCTCGGAGGTAGAATGCCCCTGAGTTCAATTCCCAGTACCACAAAAAAAAAAAAAAAAAAAAAAAATCTAACTCTAAAATCCCACATTCTTTCTTGGTTTTAGAGATAGCCCCCAAAGTCTGGATTTTTTGGTTTGCTAACCGATTATCTAAGCATTCTCATGCCAAATGACAAAAAAATGCTAACCACTGACAAGAATGAGAAGCATTCTCTTTGCTGATTTCCTGTAACATGTTCAAAATGGAACTCAGCCTCTTCTACATGGCCCTCTCCTGAACCACAACAATTGTGCCTTCTTTGAAATCCAAGCTAAGAATTACTGAGTGTGGTGGCACATGCTTATAATCCCAGTACTTGGGAGGCTGAGACAGGAGGATCACAGGTTCGAGAGCAGCCTCAGCTACTTAGTGAGGCCCTCTATTACTTAGTGAGACCCTGTTTTAAAATAAAGAATTTTAAAAAAGGGCTGCGGGTGTAGCTTGGAGTTAGAATGGCCCTGGGTTCAATACCCAATACTGCAAAAAAAAAAAAAAAGAAAGAGAAAGAGAGAAGAGAATAGAAAGAGAAAGAAAGAAAAGAAACCCAACATCATTTGCTACTTGAGGTCACGGAGCAAAACAGAGCTGTGAAGTCAAACAGAAAGGAGTACACATCTCAATCACATCACTTACTAATGTGCAATTCAGCAGGCTGCTTCATCTCTCTCAGCCTTAGTGTCCTCATCTGAAAAATGCAGATCGTGAGACTGAGGGTGTTGCCTGCCTAGCATATGCAATCCCCAGGAGCCCCCACTCCCAAATAAATCCCCATCCCTCACTTGGTGATGATTAAATAACCTGTAAAGCACCCAGCACAGTGATGCTCAGAACACAAGTCATCATCACCTCTGTGGGCCTATTCATGGATGCGCTTGGTGAGTACAGGAATAGGTTCAGGTCCAGTCTTAGGTTTCTTTCCTGTCCCCCTCTGCTCACGTGGCTCCCTGGGCCTAGCATAAGCTTATCCCCTCCTAATGTAGGGCAATATTTTCGGTGCTTTTTGTTAAATGTGCCTTCTAGCTTACAGTCTTTTCCAGAGAAGGAAACTAAAGTACAGTACTTAAAGGTTCCAAATTATAGTGTGTCAGGGAGTGGAACAGGAATTCAAAGCACTCAGTGTTGGGTTCTACAGGATGAGCATTTAGAAAGAAACCCAAAATGCCTGGCCTCGTACTGTTCTTGTCCTGCCTTTGGGATTGACACTAACCATTCTGGACTCCGGGCTCTCCTCATCTGTGCAAATGAGTGAATGGCTGGATTCGGTTAAGGGTCTCTAATCTCTGTGAGTACTTTGCAATTCTTTAGCAAATATGTGGTACAGGCGTTGTGTGTGTGTGTGGGGGGGGGGGAGTGGCAAGAAAGGGAAGTGGGGGAATGGCGGGGTACTTGCAGCTAGGCCAAATGCAGATACCATTTCCTTAAGTCTGAAGACTTCTTGAGATGTATACATTTGATGCTCTGACACAAGATGTGTTCAGGACTGCAATGGTTTCTTTTTCTTTTTTTTTAACACTTCCTTTAAAGATGATATCAAATGGACGGTGCTTGTACAAAGTTATCTCAAATCCAGGAAACTGGTGATATTAGTAGTTAGCAAGTACTTTACCAAACATTTTATATACAACTTCCCATTTAGCTTCATAAACACCCTGGAAGTAGCTATTTTTTATTTTCACTCAACAGTTTAGGAAACTGAGGTTTTAGCTGCTTTGAATATGGTCTTTTGCTCCAGTTTACGAGCAGTGAGAGATGAGGCCAGGGCTGACTCTCTTGGGAGCAAGAAAACAGCACAGTCTCTACTTCTGGCCAAGAACAACACTGGATCCAGTTATTAGCAGTCTCTAATGATACTCACCCTGCCTCCTAGCCTTTTAAAGCCCAGGGCTTTCCTTACCTCCCTGTGGGTAGGAATATTACAAATGTTACTCCCGAAGGCCTCAGCCCTAACACACAGGACAGCGACCTGGTCAACCTCAGGAGCTTCTTTGTGATCTGGGCTCTGAATGTGCCCTTTAAATTGACTTAAAAAACCCAAGTGGCAAACTTTATCTACATTTTCATTTGCTCTAAATTACATTTCGGTATAGCTCTGAAATTTAAAGTTGTCATTAAAGCTGAGAATGAAGTAATACTCAATGCAGTGACACAAAAAGAGATTTGCAAGGTGAAGCTGTATTTAGAGATAAATTGTACCTCGGTGTGCACAGGATAAGCTCATCAAAACACAGCAAGTAAGGCTAGGGATGCCGCTCAGTGGTACAGCACTTGCCTAGCATGCAAGATCCTGGGTTCAATCCCTAGCACTGCAAAAAACAACCCAGCAAGCCTTCAAATACAGATACTGTAAATGTGCAGTAGAAAATGTGAGAAGCACATATCCAGAACTATTCAGTGAGCATCTTTATTTTGGCAGGGGGAGTGGAGCAATATTCCAAAACTTTTGTAATGCTTGGATTTTTCATTTTCACTTCAGTAATCTTTTTTGAAAAGTTGTAAATTGAGATTTAAAAGGCGCCAACGTACTAACATAAGCCCCAGTTGGCTATATTTACGAAGCATTATAGTAAGGATAATATCTGGAAAAATGAAAGGACTTTACAATCCCATTTCATTCCACATCCTTTGAGTTCGCTCCCCTCTCCCTGTTTTTCAGCGGTGAGGGGGGATGGAGCCCAGTATTTGGAGCATGTTAGGCAAGCGCTCTACCACCAAGCTGCACCCCAGCCCTGGGTTCACTCTGCAGGCTCCCTTCTGACACTTATCTGTGGACCCGGCAGACTTACAGATTTGCTCAGACAAAACAGCTGCAGGGATTTAGTCTTCTGCTTCTCACTTACTGGCTATCAAAGAAACTTTTGTTTATTTTTGCCACAACAAATTTGTGTCTTATGGTTAGATATTAAGGGAATTTCCAGGTTATATTATAAACACAAGCTATGAATATATTGGTCTACTCATAGCTTTATTTCCCCTTGGCTTTTAAAGAATTTCCTTGGAATTCTCAGGAGTGGGGTTTAAAGTCAATATTTAAAAATCTCCACAGGGCACAGTGGGGCATGCCTGTAATCCAGGACTTGGGAGGCTGAGACAGGAAGACTGCAGGATTAGCAATTTAGTTAGGCCCTCTGCAACTTAGTAGACCCTGTTTCAAAATGAAAGAATAAAATAGGGCTGGGGGTGTAGCTCAGCGGTAGAATGTCCCTCGGTCCCATCCCCAGTGCCACAAAAAAATAAAAATCTTAAGTTCAAGGGGTACACATCTTTAATCTCAGCAACTCTGGAGGCTGAGGCAGGAGAATTGGAAGTTGGAGGCCAGGCTGGGCAACTCAGTGAGAGCCTATCTCAAAAACGAACAAAACTCCCAAGTAATATTTATAAATCTCTATGCCTCTCGATTGCCTTGGGAATGGGCCATTTAGCTGACACTGTCACCAGTAATCACCGAGTACAATTTCTTCTACATCTACTATGTAATTGTCTTAATTATGTGCTATATATGCAACAATGTATAATTATTTTTGTCACTATTACAACTGTAAAATGGCCCCTCATTAAGGTTTCCTTTTGTTATTTCTCTGATTACTGGTAGCTAGGTATCTTCTCTTGGGTTTGTTTATATGTGAGAAGCAGAGAGTGTACCAGTGATGATTTCGAAGGCAGACAGCCCTAACAGGAAACCTGGGCCCCATCAGTTACCAGCTCCAACTGCAGGATGCCCTTGACCTCTCTGAATTTCAGTTTCTTCCTTTCTCTAAATTTACTTTTTAAACCGATACATAAAAACATAAGCAACATATGTATACATTGAGCAACTTCAGCTTCCTCATTGGTTAAATATATATATATATATATATATATATATATATAAAAATAAAGTGGGGCAGGGTATCACACGCCTGTAATCCCAGTACTTGGAGCCTGAGGCACGAGCATTGCGGGTTGAGGGTCTGACTCTGCAACTTGGCAAGACCTTGTCTCAAAATAAAAAATCAAAAGGGCTAATGATGTTGCTCAGTGGTAGAGGGCCCCCAGGTTTAATCCAGCACCATAGATAATAATAATGATGATAAGAATAATAATAGCAGCAATAATAATTAATTTTAACTAACCTAATTGGGAAAAGAGCACCTATAAGAGTTTTTATTAAGTAAACCAACCTATAACACGAATACAGTATATATTCAACACATAATGAGAGCTTTATAAGTGTTAGTAACTTACTATTGTTGTTGTTTCTATTTCCTTTCTTCTGACCTTTGTTCAAATCTTTAACTCACATCTAAAGGTAACTTTTTCAGACTGATGCCCCAAATGAGAAAACATATTCCAAGCTTACTATCAAATACTTCAATGCACTCGATTTAATAACGTATTTCAAGCTTACTATCAAGTACTTTGATGCACCAGATTTAATTCCACACTTAGCATCTCTTATACAAAACAGATTCCTAGTTCTGGGGAGATAGATACAAACAAAATAATGCATAGTCCCTGTTCTTAAGGAACTCACACAATGGTTATTTGCTGAGCCTTCTGGAGAAAATTATAAGCTTGGTCAATATACTTAAAAACTATTTCAAGAACAATGTATCTATAGTAGAGCTGAAAAAACTTTGGACAGCATAAGGTCCCATTGGAGGAAGGGCCTTGGCCAGGCCTAGTGACACATGTCTATAATCTTCATACTTGGGAGGCTGGGACAGGAGGATTGCAGGTACGAGGACAGCCTCAGCAATTTAGCAAGACTCTCAGCAACCTAGTGAGACAATTTCAAAACAGAAAAATTCTACTGGGCATGGTGGTGCACACTTGTAATCCGAGTATTTGGGAGGCTGACACAGAAGGATCACAGGTTTGTGGCCAGCTTCAGCTATTTAGTGGCCCTCCGCAACTTAGTGAAACCTTGTTTCAAAAATAAAGAATAAAAAGTAGGGCTGGGGGTGTAGCTCTGATGTAGAATGTCCCTGGCTTCAATCCCCAGTATCATGAGGAAGAAGAGGAGGAGAAGGGAGAAGAGGGGGAGGAGGAGGATGACGAGGAGGAGGACAAGGAGGCAGAAACTCTGGCAGCAATTAATATATCTTCCAGGTATAGGTAGATTCTGCAGTCCAGTAAATTAAGAGTAACACAGGAATAAAGAAGGTTAGACAAGATTCTGTAC
>PVLC010034028.1:0-17144 GCA_004027655.1 Graphiurus murinus | reverse complement strand
GTACTGGGGATTGAACCCAGGGGCATTCTACCTCCGAGCTATACCCCCAGCCCCATTTTTTATTCTTTATTTTGAAACCGAGTCTCACTAAGTTGCGGAGTGCCTCACTAGGTAGCTGAGGCTGGCCGCGAACCCGGATCCTCCGGTCTCAGCCTCCCGAATGCTGGGATTACAAGCGTGCGCCACCACGCCCGGCTTCTTCCTCTTATTTCTTACTTTCTATACTCACTTGTTGCTCTACTTGTCCCAAATGCCCCCACTCCATCCCCCACTTCAGAACTAGGTCTTTTAAAGGAGGTTTGGGGCAATGTTAATTTCCTAGGGCTGTCGTATAAATTACTACAAGCTTGATGACTTAAAACAACAGAAACTTACTCTCTTCGGGGTTCTGGAAGTCCACAGTTCAGAAATCCAAAAGTCCGAGTGTCAGCGGGGAACACTCCCTCCACTCCTTCTGAGGAGGACTTTAGGAAGAGTCACCTCCTTTCCTCTTCCTGGTTCTGGTGGCTCTGTGATCTTTGGCAGCCCTTGCCTTTCAGCTGTGTCACTCTGGCGTAAGCCTCTGCCTTTGCATACCTTTCTTCCTTGTGTGTCTCTGTAGGTTCTCTTTGTTTAATAAAAACATCCCAGTCACTGGGAAAGGGCTCACCCTAGAGCCAGAATGAGGTCCTTAACTAATTACATCTATAAAGACCTTATTTCAAAATGTCTCATTTTGAGGCTTTGGATCGCCACGATTTCAGAAGGATGCTGTTCAAACCACTACTGGGCAGAGGCCCTAAGATGATATTGAGAACACAGGTACTTATCGAGCCAATAGGATGGTTTCTTTCAGCTCCCAGTCAGAAGACTGTTTCTAGGTACTCCAGCCCAGATGGGCATCGACAGCATTTTTCCCAGCCTTTTTCCGGTGTGGGAGGGACTTCTATCTGCCTCACATAGAGTACCCTCAGCTTCATGGAGAAGTCCAATCCTGACCATCATTGAAGTTGAGCACACAGCTCATCCTTGCTCCCTTACCAACCTGCTCACATTTCTACTCCACTTCTAGTTTTTAAAGATGTTTGCCTTCAGCTGGGCATGGTGGTACATGCCTGTAATCCCAGTACTTGGGAGGCCAAGACAGGAGGATCACAGGTTCAAGGACAGCCTCAGCAACATATCAAGACTTTCAGCAATCTAGTGAGACCTTGTTTCAAAACAAAGAAAAAATTTTTAATTTTTTAATTTTTAATTTAAAAAATTTAAATTTGGGGGTATAGTCCAGAGATAGAATGTCCTTGGGTTCAATCCTCAGTACCACTCACACACACACACACACACACACACACACACACACACACACACAAACAGATGTTTGCCTTGTTTTGAAACTCTCTATGTCTGAGTCACTCTTTTATGTTTTATCTGTCATTTTTCTGTTTCGATCCATCAAACATCAATTCACTATGTCACTTTGATGAGTTTGACCTTCAGTTTTTTTGTGTGCACCTGCTATGTACCTCAAACTAAATTAGCATCTGTCATTTGCAACTTCTGCTTAGCTCCAACAGTGCCAACTCCTGCCAGTGCTCTCAAACTCCAGGGAGAGCTGGGGGCCCACCTGCATCTTGCAGGCTCCTCTGCACTAGTGGCCAAATGACGGCCTGTTCTCCAGGAGCTTGTCTCCCCTTTATACTGGGAACCACTTGAGAGCAGAGAGCATCTCCATCATTAGCCCCAGTATCTGGAACAATATATGGCTCCCAGCGACACCTCTATATCCACTAATTGAATAAATGCATGTGCAGAGAATCTTCAATAACTTCCCTTGTCTTGGGTCTCATCTGATCAGATCTCTGCCTTTTTCATCAATCCAAAAAAGCTCCTCTAATAAACATTATTCATTTTCAAAATACCATCTGAGACATTTGGTTTTGTACCCCAACTAAAATAAAATTTCAAAGTCCTATTTGGGGATCAATTTCACTTGGCAATGAGGTTTTGGCACATAAATGTTATTCTCCACTTCTGTCTTAATTCCAGGCATGCAAAGACATCTCGGTAGCAAGTTGTTTTTTCAAAAAACCTGCTTCAACTTTCTAATGGCTAAATTGTTACCACTGTTCATCAATCCCCTTGTAAATAATCTAGCAGCTGTGAACATTCTCTACATCTAACGAAGAAATATTTTTAATAGAGGACAGGGGAAATGTCATAAATAATGAAATTTGTTGTAAAAATTAATGTTTTTGCATTTTTATGGTTCATCTGCAATGAATTATAGATGACATTTTGAAGCCGGCTCAGGGCTCTCATCTCATAAAGACTAACACCAGAATAACAGGCAAACTGTTCAGTTTCTTATTTAGTAACTCATCAGCCTCTCAATGGCCATGCTTCCAGAGGTGAACGATGAGCCTGGGACTGGTGCTACAAAACCCACTTCACACCCTTCATTTTCTGTTTCTGGCAGTTCAGATGTGCAAACAGGTTTTCAGAAATGATACCCAAGTACCATTCTGGTCATCCGCTCCTTGGAGACACAAACACCACACCTATTTTCCTTGCTAAATTAGATTCTGCAGGGTGAAGTTATGCTTAAGAATGCCCCCATCTTGAAGCACTCCAGGTTTCTGTGTTTAAGTCATTTTCAGCTTAGGAAAAAGGACCTGCAATGGGGTCTTGGAGTCAGGCCATGTTTCCATTTGCTTTTGTGCTTTTCTTCTCATAAGAGTGTTCTATATGCTTTTTTGAGTGCCTGAATGCCACCAAGTTGGAGCCATGGAAAACATAGATACACAGAAAACATCAAACTCTACCAAATAAAAGTACAGCTGCCAACGTGTCTCAACAGTTTACACCTCCTAGTGCAACACGAGGGGACTTGCATATGAGTATACATGTAGAGCCAGAGACCTGCACAGGATAAGGGCAAAATCTGTTTCCAACCAAGAGCACTGTCCCAGGTGAGGATAGGAAGAGAAAGCCAGAGAAGAGATAGAGATAGATAGAGATATAACATAGAGATAGAGATAGAGAGAGTTGGGAAGGGGCAGAGAGAAAGTATTGGGTGACCCTAGGACCCCCAAAATGCAAAACTTCTATTAGAAGCAATAGCTAGATAAGAAAAAGTTACACTACAGTTTAAGAGCTACTGTACAACACAGTGACTGTAGTTAATAATGATGTATTATACGCTTCATTATTGCTAAAAAGGTTTTTATATGCTTTCAACACACACACACACACACACACACAAAATAAGTGTATATGGAAATTCACAGGTAGATTTAGCTGTTCTACAATGTACACATAATTCAAAACTTCATGCAGTGTACTATAACATACAGCCTTGATTTCCCATTAAAAATAGTTAATTCATTGAAATGAAGTAAATAAATATAAAAACAGTGTGTATTTTCAAAGCACCCCAGACTGAAAGCCCAAAGCACTGAGTTTTTGCCTAACTTTGTCTTCACACTTCAGTTTCCTCACATAAAATGAGAACTTTGGACAAGACAATTTCTAAGATTCCATTCAGAAGTAACACTTTATGAGTTTAAACTTTTAAAAAATACTCACAATCCATTTCACTTACTAGAAACTTCTCTATTTTGAGGAAATGAAACCTGGGACACAGTGACTGTTTCAATCACTGCATGGGGCCTCCTATCCACCCAGTGTCACCACAACACCCTCCCTGCGGACTCTGGTATCCTGGTGCCTCTGGCCAGAGAAGCACATGCTGGTCACCAGAGGGGCTTCTGCAGGGACACATCCCCATGGCCTGCACCTCCAGATTCAAATCCCAAGTCAAGAAGGAGCCTGGGCGTTCCTACTGTATACACATGACTCTGCCAGGCACTGCCAGGAAAGAATCCGTTCTAGTGGGAATTTTGTCACCTTGAAAGTATGGTTATGCAGGGACTTAAACCATCAGGAACTTGGCCCTAGGTGGCTTATTTGGATGGCTTCTAGAGTTAAAGAGCTTTACAGATCTAAAACCCACAGGTCTTGCAAATTGTTGACTTTTCCGTGCCTGGTGCACTCCTGATTGTTCTGTGTTACATTTACATTACTTTAATATTTAAAGAGGCATCAGTAAATGCTATGCACTTACTAATTACAGACAGGAAGACACATAAGCATACACAAATAAAAAAAAGATTAGTGAGAAAGAGAGAACAGTTGTCTACCTCGGTCAGACTACGTTTTTGCAGTCTTCCTTTGTAATCAGCTGTGTAATTCATTTAGAGGGCCCTTATCATGCCAACTAAAATGCACACACAAATCAATTCTCCAGGCCTCATACTTCAAAGGTTATGCTTGTTATCATTTTGAAGACCTACTTTGCTTTTGAGAAAGAAAGGAGAAAATAACTTTTTATTGATATATGGTATACATACAGAAGGATTCATAAATCCTAAGTCTATGACTTAACAAGTGTTTACAACGTGATCCACCTTTGTAACTACCTCCTGGATCAAGGCGTAGTGTATCATCAGGAGCCCAGAAGCCTCCCTTTTAATGCTTCCCACCATTGCCTTTCCAAGTAGCCGCTTCTACTACCTTCTATCATCATAGATCAGTTTTATCTTTCTGCTTGTTTCTTAACATAACAAAAAGAATTCTACAGAATTATATGTTTTTCTTTTGTTTGATCTGCCTTCTTCCAGCTAACATTAGTTCTGTGAGATCCATCTTTGTTGAAATGTGTAGCTGTAACTTTTTATTGCTGTATAGTATTCTATTGTGTGACTAGTTTTAATTTATTTTACCATTTCACTCTGAACATCTGGATTGTTTCTCTCATGACTAATAATGCTATGGGCACTCTTGTACATTCCCTTTGTTGCACATATATTCCCTCTTCTGTTGACTCTAAACCAAGACATAAGAAAAAAAATGGTCATGAGGTTTTCATATACTCTGATTTAAAAGATTTAACCAGTTTTCCAATGTAATTGCACCAATTTACACTCCCTCAAGTGGAATATCAGAGATCCAGTTGCTCCACCCTCTCTACATTTATAATCCTTTCAATTGTTTCTGTGAGGTTAGTTTTATTTCTTCTTTAAATTTTTTGAAAAATTTACCAGTGAAGCTACCTGGATATTAGAGGTGTGTGTGTGTGTGTGTGTGTGTGTGTGTGTGTGTGTGTGTGTGTTTGAGTTTTTATAGGAAGCTTCTTATTTACAGATTTTACTTCTTTCATAGGTATAGAAATATGCCACAGCTCCTTAATAGCTGGATCTTGAGCAAGGCTCGGTCCACTGGAGTCCTGCAAGGCAGATGATTCCAAAAGAAGGAATTCGTGGCATAGCCCACTTTGCATTATCATATTCTGGAAATTTTGGATACTTTGGGTTTTGCTTTTACCTTAATTATAAAAGAAAATTTCTTAGAAACATGTGGCCTGACAGATACTGATCTCTTAGCTGAAAAAAAAGCAGTACCTCAAGACAACCCAATTCATTAACCTCTCACAAGCATTAGTCTAGAAACAGGTTTTGCAAGTTTATCTAAATAGTTACTACAAATATTCTTTTGCCCACTCCCACCTGGTCTCCCTGGAATTTTACAGGACACACTAACTCTCTAGCTACCTGAGATAAGATAAGAACACTGCTTAAAGGGGCTAAACAAATAGTAAAGATTTTAACTAATGGAAAAGAATTTTTATATACGTGTTGTATTTTTAAGAATTTTTATGTACAAAAGAATTTTTATATACATGTTATAACCTTGACTGGTCGAGGATGACCTTTGGAAATTCCTGTTCTATATGCCTCATTGCAAAAAAATAATATAAAACAGCTACTAACAAACAATAAAACAGATACGCTTCTTCACTGCATTTGGTGTGAGCGTATTCTCACGACCTCATCTCATTCCACACCTGTCAAAGGACCCCTGACCCCACTGCATCGAGGGCTGGACCCCCGCAGCAATGTTATGGTTACTTCCATTTTTCTTATCAGTTTTAGCAAGTTGAATTTTTCTAGAGATTTTCCATTAAATCTAAATTTTCAAACTTACTGATATTACATTTTTATATCTTGTTGGCTGAATATGTTCCTTACAAATATTTTTTATTTATTTATTTATTTATTTATTTATTTATTTATTTATTTATTTATTTATTTTGCTATACTGGGGATTGAACCCAGGGGCATTCTACTTCCGAGCCATACACACCCCCCAGTCCTATTTTTTATTCTTTATTTTGAAACAGGTTCTCACTAAGTTGCACAGAGTCTCACTAAGTAGCTGAGGCTGGCCGGGAACCTGGATCCTCTGGTCTCAGTCTCCCAAGTACTGAGATAACAAGCGTGCGCCACCACGCCCAGCTTCTTTATTATTTTTATATTTAATACTTTTCCAAATTGGATACTTTCTGTTGACATATCTGAGCCTCTAAATCTTGTCCTCTGTTGTGCCCAGTATATTTCTAAACCCAGTCAATTAATTCTCATTTTTAGAGATTGTTTTGTAATTCTAGACTATTCATTTTATTCTTTTGTATGGTTTCTGTTTGTGTCCTCTAGATTTCCATGTGTTTTCCACATATTCTTCTATTTTTAACATAATAATCACAGTTATGTTGACATGCTTAGCTGCTAGGCCCAGCATCTGAATTGTCTCTGGGCCCAGTTCTGTCTTTTCTCTTGATAATTAATAACTTTTCCTGCATTTTTGTATGTCAACATTTTTTTAGACATTGTAGATGCCTTAAATTTTGCTGGGAATTAGCTATTCTTCTCAAGAACACAAAGTTTTTTCTGATAGTTAAGTTATAAGCAAATCACCTTGATTTTGCCAAGGCTTTGCAAGTATGGATTTTAGTTTGTAGTTTTACCCACACTCTTAGGGTGTTGTTCTTACTCCCAAAATATGTTACCCCATTCTGTCTGGATCTTAACTCCAAATTCTGCCTCTCTTAACGTTGTACATCCTCTAAAATCTTTGCTCAGCTTTCATGCCTCACAGCCACAGGTATCTACAAAGTCTCCCAGAGTTGCACTCTATTTCCATACAGTTTAGCATAAGGCCAAGGATTCAAGGGGTTTATCTACCCAGATTTGGAAGGAGGAATTTAGTACCTAATCAGTTGGCTGTCTTTTCTCTGGGACTGTGCTCCTAAACCCCAGCCACATAGGCACTCTGAAACTATAATCTTGGTCTTTTTCTTTCATGAAGAGCACAATTCTCTTGTTCTGCCAGTAGGAAGATGCTGTCAGAGAGGGAACCAAGAGTATGGGTCACTTTTTATGTTTTCTTTCTCTCAAGGATTAGAGCTCAGGGTTGGTTGCCATCGACTGGTTGCAAATAATTATTTTGCATACTTTTCCCAGTTCTTATATATGTTTATAACAACAGGGTAAGTCCAAAGCCAGATAAGAAACCTCCTCTCCTCAGGTATTAACTTCTTAGCCTCCTCTCTTTGCTTAATCTCTGAGCTTCTCAATCAACACATGCAGCCCTTTTTCCCCATAGATGTCTAATGGGAAGCCTGCATACAAACTCTTGGACTCACATTTTTGTGATGGTCTTGATAAGCCTTGATCTCCAATTTTTGTTTTCCTCATCCATGAGTCAGCCACAAGCTCCAGGCCACTACTTTTTAAGTTTCATAATAAGTGTAGGCAAGTGCTCTTAGAGGATAAAACCACGGCAAATCATGACTCATTAGGTATGGTCTTTGTCTCCTGGATCTTGGCCCATATTTCTGGGTACATTGGTTTCTTTCTAATGCCTTCAAACAACTGTTTTTTCTTTGTTTTGTGCTTTAACTCAGCTTTTCTGGTTGTTCTTGGCAGAAGAGTTAGTCTGACACCAGTGATTCTGTCATTGCAAAAATTTCTCACTTGCATTTCCACTTCAACTTTGTAGTTTAGGCCTGAAAGTTAAAATAAGCTAAAATCAATTTAAGGGAAGAGATGGCACGCCTGGTTTTTCTAAGCTTTGTCACCTTGTCATTTTTGAACTCCTTCCTACATAATTTATACCAAGTCTCACCTATAATATAGTTCATTGATGCAAGTAATTTTAATGCATTTTGGTCAAATAAATCTCCCCACAAAGATATTCTTAGTTAATAATGAACACATAAAAAAGTCAGACATATTTGCTGGAACCATAAATTTTAAGTTAATTTTATAACTGCTGGAGAGCAGGATGCTATTCCAGGCTAGAGACCCTGTACTGCCAATCTTCAGGGCTACCAGACACTGTGGAATTAAATGGACCTTGATAAGCATCGTCCAATGTGGCTTCAGCTCTCATCTTTTAATACATTAGCATCAGACCCTGACATGTTCCTCAGGCTGCATGACAGAGGGAAAATGTTTCTCTCATCAGAAAAAAATAGTAACTGAAATTCCATTTTCAGAGTTATGAAAAACTCCATTATGAATATGTACCAACTAATCTCAGCAGAAAAAAAAAAAAGAGGTGGTAAGGGGCTGAATTTATATATCTATGTTCAAGTTGAGTCTTCTAATCACCTGCCAAGGCTCTTTTGGGTTGCAATATTATCACCAGGATGCCCCTTTGATGTGTTGTCCTTTGAGTTCTTCCATCATCACATCTGCGCGGTGTGTTTATCAGAGTAAGCACACTTCTCACTCTTCTAAGTCTAAAATAACAGAGATCAGAAATGAAATTGCCTACCAAAAAGTAAAGACAAAAATAAACAAAGAGAAGTATTAAGAGTAAACTTCACCTAGAGCACAGGCCATAGATTTATGGTTGTTATTATCTTTTGGCAGATGGTGGTGAGATGCCTGGATCAGATGCTAATTAAACAGTTGATGGAACTTCATGCCGGTATTCAAGTCTTGAAAGAAGAGTACAGAGACTTACTGGGTGCAGAATTCAACTTTGCTAAGTCCAGCCTAGAAGATGTTTATTTTAATCATCTGCTCTTAACAGAGCCATCCCCTTCTTCTAAAAAGCCTTTCAGAGGGATCTCCTATAGACGAAGTTCTATACCATGATATGAACAGAAACTATTCTCTGACTTGAGCAATACTTATCCTGTTTCTAACTCTAAAAACTGATGCTTCTCCAGTTCTTGATGGGGTATGATATTGTGTTTATTACTTAGAGCGGTGTTTTATTATATGAAGACTAAACAAACAGTGTAGACCTCGTGATATATCACTTTATCACCTTATTGCTTCTTCCTAGAAAAATGAAAGGTAGTGAGGCAGAAAAATGAAGATAGATAATGTAGAAAATTTGATTTCTCTTGTCCACATTCTTTTCTCCATTATAACCAGTTTAAAAAAAATAGAATTTAATCATTCATGAGGATAATCAGTATTAATGGCAGCAAAATCCACTCCAGACCATCTGTCTGCTAACAAAACTTCTGTGCGCCTGTCCTGTCATTCCCTTGTCTAGTAAGTACTGTGGTTGCTTCTAACTGAGAAGGCTGCCGGAGATATCCGCCATCCAGCTTTCTTGACTGGGATACAACTGATTAATTCTCTTGGAACTCCATACAAGATGAGCTGTTAATTTTGTTTGTTTTTAGGTCTATCTTCTGACTTGGTGATTGATTCTCGCTGTGGATCATCAATAGAAATTAAGTGTTTGGATCCAGGTCTTATTTGAATTTTAATTAAGTTTTCATCTAGCTTCCAAAACATCTAATAGGCAGAACTGCTCTTTGTGTCCTGTCACCTGCCCATCAGTACGGGATTGTGTGTGTGTGTGTGTGTGTGTGTGTGTGTGTGTGTGTGTGTGTGTGTTGTTCTGGAGATTGAACCCAGAGGCATTCTATCTCTGAACTACACCCCAATCCTATTTTTTATTTTTTTTGAAACAGAGTCTTGCTGGGTTGCTGATTGTCTCCCTCTATTGTTGTCCTTGAACCTGCAATCCTCCTGTCTCAGCCTTCCAAGTACTGGAATTACAGGCATGTGCCACTATGTCTGGCCAGTATGGAATTTAAGCATATCCTCCTCTGTCTTCACCTGACTCCCAGTGCAGGAGTCTGGGGAGCTCTTGGTACACTGCATGTTGACTCTCTTTTCTCCCCACCCCCACACCAGCCTGAATCAATGAACACAGTCTTAAAGCCCCTGTGTCCAGGGCAATGTCACTAGAGTGACACCTAAATAGTAATTAATTACACAAAGGAATGGATGGATGCCTAAACTCTGAAGGAAACTAAGAAGAAATGGTTGTGTATTTCTCTATCAACAGAGAATCTTGTTTCACTTAGCAACTGTTAGGCATTCCAGTCAGACTTCTAGAATTGTGTAGCAGGTGGGATATTTCCCACTGACGTCCCTCCAATGACTCCCCCTGCTTCCCTGTCCTGTAAGCCAGGGGAAGTGAGAAGTTGCTGGCTCTCCAGAGTGTTAAGACTCATCTCAGGGGTTCAGGAGGCATCTCCTTTCTTATATCTTATAAAACCTTGGGCATCACATATGCCAAAAATCTTTAATTGCATAAAATGAAATATAAAACTATATGTCTTGACAACCTTACTGTGACACACATACACAAGCACACACTCACCATCTCTTAAATCCTTTTAGAAATCAGAGAAACAAGCAGCATTTCTGAAAGCTCAGATAGAAGACAAAAATTTAGGTAATTACCAGTGTAAGTGAGGATATGGGAAAATTGGCACTTCCATATATTGTTAGTATAAGTACATTTTGACCCTCCCTTTTTTATGGTACTAAAAATTAAACTCAGGAGCACTCTACCTCTGAACTACATCCCCAACACATTATTTTGTTTTACTTTCATTTGGTTTTGGTTTGAAACAGAGTCTCACTAAGTTGTTGAGGCTGGCCTCAAATCTATGATCCTCCTGTCTCAACCTCCCAAGAACTGGGAATACAAGTGTGCATCAACATGAATGGCTTGATGCTCCATTTTTAAAGAGTTTGGCAATATTACCAAAATTGTAAGATCATATACTATCATAGTTTGTGTATAGAATGACCCCTGAAGGGTTCAAGTATTGATGCTCAGAGTTGATAAAATGAAGTCATGAGTGTTATTGTAATGGATTTATTGCTAATAACCTTGGCAGGTTGTGTATGGCCTACGGATTATATATGGCCCCTCCTCCCCTTTCTCACTCTCTGTTGCTTCTGGCCTCCATGATGTGAGAGCAAAGCCCTTGCTCCCTTCCTGTCTCTGCCTCCCACCGCCATGCCCTGGGCTCTGCAAACCTGGACTTACATGGGCTGAACCCTTGAAATCTCCACATCTGTGAGCAAATAAATATTCCTTCCTCTAAATCATGTGGTAGCCAGGGGTCTTGGATTACAGCAGTGAGAATGCCGACTGACATATATGCCCTGTTATTTAATAATTTCCTGATCAGAAGTTTATTCTTCATAAGTATTTGTATAATAAGATGCACGAGAATGTTTACAATATTATTTATCATGGCAAATAAAGCTCTTATAATCACCTTAATCATATATTAGTAGGAGAAGGCTATATAAATTATTCCTGCAGCTGTTAAAAATAATGAGAATGATTTTTATGTGCCACTACAGAGAGAGGCATCAAAAGTCCTGTTAGAGTTTAAAAGAAAATATACACACATGTGTGCACACATCACATTTGTATATAGATAGAGACATTCTGGAAAGATTTATAAGAAATTGACAGTGGCTACCTCAGGAAGTTAAACTAATAAGAACAAAGGCAATTTTTTGTTTAAATTTTACCTCTATACATTTTAATTTTTTAAATAGGCATGTGTTACTTTTATAATATAAAAGTTGTTGGTTTTAAAAAAAAGAAAAACTTGTATCTAAAATAACGCATGAGTTAATTTTATATTTTGGGGGGTAGAGACAGCCTTCCCCAGACATACACATATAGAGAAACCATAAATGAAAAGACCCACAGATTTGACCATGTAATTTTATTTCTAAATTTTAATACAAAAGGAAAAGATATCATTAAAAAGTACTGCCTAGGAATTAGCAAAAGACTTTAAGAGTTGACACAGGAGAATAAGTCATTAAAAAAAAGATTATAAATAGGATTACATCAAGATTAAGAAATTCCTCTGTGAAAGAACCAGTGAGGAGATTAAAAGATAAGCCACCAGCATTTGGAAAAAAAATTGCAAATTATATATTAGAAAAACTCCTTGGATATAAATACAAGCTCTTAAAATTCAATTGCTTTTTTTTTATAAAAAGGAAACAAACCAATTAGAAAGTGGTCAAAATGCATGAACAGACATTTTACTAAAGAGAACATACAGATGGTAAGTAAGGACGTAAAAAGAAGTTCAACATCACATGCCAATTAAAACCACAATGAGATATACCTATCAGAATATCAAAATTTAAAATAGTGACAGTGCCAAAAGCTGGTTAGGACACAAGAAACTGAACCCCTCATGTATTACAGATAGGAATGGAAGGTGGAGATGAAACAGTTTGTTTCTTAAAGAAAATTAACCATGCAACTACCATATGACCCAATAAATACTCCTGGGCATTCATTCTTAAAAAAAAGGAAAACTTATGTTAACATAAATACTTGGACATAGGTATTCATAGCAGCCTTACTAATAATAGACAATAGCTAGAAACAACCCTCATCTTCTTCAAAAAGTAAAAGATTAAACAAACTGTGGTACATTCATACTGTGGAATACTACACCACAGTACAAAGGAATGGACTTGGGATGCATAAAGACAATCCCAGAAGGTTACCCATTGTATGATTTCATTTATGTAATAATCTTTTAAGAAAAATTGTAGAGGTACATAATAGACTAGTGGTTGTCAGAGGATAGGAACAAGGGAAGAGAATTGGTAGGGGTATAAAGGGTCAGCATGAGGGAACCCTTTGTATCTTGATTGTGCTGGTCTTACATGAATCTACACAGGTGATAAAAATTGTATAGGGCTATACACACACACACACACACACACACACACACACACACTGCATGTAAAACTATTGAAATCTTAAGTTGTATAGACTAGATTGTGCCAAATCCTAGTTTTGATATTATATTGCAGTCATGCAAGATGTAACTTTGGGGGGAAACTGGGTGAAGAATATAGGGGACCAAAAGAAAAGATTTTTTTTAAGAATGGGAAAAAAAACCTGAAAGCCCAATAATATGCCACATACAAAAGAAAGTAGAATAGAAAAAGTGAAAATCAAGCCACATTATTAAACGAGGTTATTTTATGCTGATAAAAGTTATAGAGCCAAGTGACAAAGTATGAAAGTCTATGAAAAAAATCTGTGAGAAATATGCAACAAAATACAACTTTAGTGGGAGAATTTAAAACACAATAGTCACTTTTTATGTACTTTTATGAGTACATTGTACTTATACATCATAGTGAGATTCAAAGTGATACATAAATACATACACACCTCACTTGGTGTATCCCCCCCCATATCCCACCCCACTATCCCGTTCTTCTCTCCCCATACATGTTAGTCCATACCTTCCTGTATGGACTTAACCTCATCTGATCTGTTCCCTTTCTCATATATTGAGCCTTATACTACAATTGAAGACCAAATATTCTACTCATGTATACTGGGATAGTTCCTGAAATTTATCATATTAGATACAAAATGAGTCAAAAAGTAGAAAATTCAAAGTCCAAAGCATCTGTCCATTTTTTTCTTAAAAGATTCATCAGAAATGATAATAAAAAATAAAAGACAAAAATGATGACAAATTATATCTGGACCGGGAACTCTATTCACAGATGCTAGGGAAATTTGTAAAATGAGACAGTGCTCATTTTAACATTTTCTAATGAATATTTATTTATCCCAGTATAATGGACAGTTCTATGAGAAAGTGCACACTACCAAAATTGAAGTTAGAATATCATTGACTTAGCATTAACTTGAAGAGAATATCAGCATTTGCTGCTCCATAGCAATTACCCCATCCTGCTACGCAGTACTTTCGAGGACCTGCTGCCCTTGCGGGGAGTAAGGACCCTAGATGGTGACCTCTGGGAACAATTCCCCTGTGGGTGACTCTCTGTGGCCGCATCTGAAGATGCTGGATGGTATGCTTTTCCAGACAATTCATTTCCTCTCTTTCATGTTTGAAAGCCTGACAGATCCTTTAGAGATGAGAAAATTCACAAGCCTTTGTAAGCTAGGCTTATAGTTTCTTGGGAAATGTGAATTACTTCCCAAACACCATGGGTTGTCTACTTTCTTCAAGTGAGTTCCAGGCAGTGGTTCTGGGTCTGTCTAGCACCAATTTGAAGGAGCCAATTGTTTGCATTACTTTCCAACTCTGTTAGATCAGTGGCATCATCCTCCTATAATGAAACAGGCTGTGTGATAATGTTTATACAATGGAAGCCATAAAACACTAAAAATCAGGGCTTTTTTAAAACAAAACAATCCAAAAAATGTTACTTAACATTTACCACCACCACTAGTTCTATACAAAAGCAATAATGCCCAAGATATCTTCTGGACAGTTGTCCCTCAGCCTGCTGGCTTTCCCCATCTTTGCTGGCTCCTAGTGCGGCCTGTTCTCTCTCTTATTTCAACAAAAGTGATCTTAAGGCTTAAATCAGAAGGCCCTGTCTTTCATGAGGTTACTGTGTGAGGACTACCTCCCAATAGCTAAGCAGTCTTAATGGCACACCTCAGAGAAAGTCTATGAATGAGTCTTATCTCCTGCTGTTGGGGTACAAAAATAGTTGGCTTTTCCAACTTTGCAGGCTCCAGATCTTGAGACCTTCAGATCTTGAGACGACAGATGAAAGGCAGAGAAAGTCCCCAGCAATACAGTTCCATATCCTTCCATCTCTGCTTAAAATTGGCCATTTTTTGTTGGAGTTCATTTCTTTCTTCTGAAATCTTGCTAAATGCAGCAAGAAGCAGTCAGCACTTGTGATGTTCTACCTTTTTCTCACCACTTCTCTAAAGCTAAGTGATTTGCCCTCCAAGTCGTTGCAAGTAATAGTTTTACCAATTATGTTACCAAGGAATTACAAAATGGTCATGAGCCAACCAGCCTTCTAGCCTTAAATGTGTCTTGATTGTCTTCTACCTAACTGCTAAATTAGAACATATATTTTAGATTTTTGTAACAGCTGCAACATAATTTCAGATGCCAATTTTGGTATTAAGTAAGCTATATGTTAAGATTTATAACTAAGATACCAAAATATACAGTGTTCTAGATAAATATAGTTCACTTTCCTTGCATACTACCCCAGAGCTAAACCATCTACAGCTGGCGGTATACCTCTGGTATTCTTAATTTGTGGCCATATTATCCATTATCACCATTTTCTATCCAAAGGGAGAATTTCTTGATAAAATAGCTGATTTTTAAGTGACTTAGAAGTTGGATATAGCACTTTCACCAGCATCTCATTGGTCCAAACTTAGTCATATGGCCACACTTAACTTCAAAGCAGGTATCTCAGTCTATTGGTGCTGCTGTAATAAAATATTGCATTAGATGGCTTATAGACAAATATATATATATATATTTATATAAAAGGCAAATATATATATTTATAACATAAATATATATATATATATATTTGTCTATAAGCCAGTGCCTTTGCTGGCACTTTTATACTTCCCCATCATGGTGGACTTAGTTGTCTGACTTACTTTGACCAGCAGAATGAATGGAATATCAGTCAGCGAAGTCAGGGGATATCAGTCATCGTCAGGTCCTGAAGAAGCTTAGAAAGGCATCATTGTTCCTCCAAACTTCATATATATACATACATATATATATTTAATATATATATTTATTTATATATATTTATTTATTTATATATATTTAAATATATATTTCTAGAAATAAATATATATTTAAATATATATTTATATATTTATAAATATAAATATATATAAATATATCTAAAAATATATAAATATATATTTAAATACATATATATGTTAATATATATATTTAAATATATATATATTTCTCACTATTCTGGAAATTGGGAAGTCCAAGATCAAGATGCCAACAGATTTGGTGTCTGGTGAGGGCTGACTTTCTGGTTCATAGGCGGAATAAGATAGAAACTATTATTATCCCAATTTTCCAGATTACAAGTCAGACTCAGAAAAGTCAGGTAACTTGTCCAAGTTCTTATAGCAAATAGACTTGGAGGTAGAATACAAGCCTGGGCTCAGAATTCATGTTCTTACCAACCATCCAAGGCAGCCTGTCTGATAATCGCAGTAGTTATTATTGTAGTAGACTGCATTATTGTTCTTGACTCTTCATTCCCCTTCCCTATATGAGAATTAAATACATTCATTTACTGCCATGAGACTTGCAGTGCCTTTGCTGGCACTTTTATACTTCCCCATCATGGTGCGCTTAGTTGTCTGACTTAATTTGATCAGCAGAATGAATGGAATATCAGTTAGCTAAGCCATGGGATATCAGTCATCATAAGGTCCTGAAGAAGCTTAGAAAGGCATCATTGTTTCCTCCAAACTTCTCTTTCTGTCTCTCTCTCTCTCTCTCCCTCTCTTCCTCCTTCCCTCCCTCTGCCATATAGACACTACTCCATCAGACTGAAAGCTATTGACATACAACTTGGGCAAGAATAAATGTTTATGGCCCTAATCTGCTGGAATGTGGGGGTTATTTGTTACTGCTGCACACCTGATCAATATAGCTGCCAACTCCTGAGTGCCAATGTGAATTTTGAATCTTGCATCATACGTTTTCATTATACACGAAAGTAATTTGTATATACCTGAATAAACCAAGAATCTTCACATGCTTGATCTAGAAAATATCATTCCTTCCACTTTATACAGGAGAAAACAGACCTCAGCTTAAGTGACTTGGTCATGATCGCAGAATGAATACTGCAAAGCCATCCCCAGCCCTATCGGTCTGTGCCATTGATTCGGAAGCACAGGTCTTTCTCATGACAGTGCACTGCATCTTCTTCCAGAAGGAGAGAAAACCACATAAGATTTATATTACTGACAGAGAGTTCATGACATTGGAGCTTGAAAACTCAGAATCTCCATCCTCCAACTCACGGGAGCTGGAAGTACCCTAAATTGCTGAGTGTGTCACAGTATTTTTTCCCTTTCCTACTCTAAAGAGCTATATTATGTTGTTTAGAAAGAACCACCACTTCTTTTTTTTTTTTTTTTTTTTTTTTTTT
>PVLC010034027.1:0-17144 GCA_004027655.1 Graphiurus murinus | reverse complement strand
AAGAGGCTATCTTTTTTCCAGCGTATGTTTTTGGCTCCTTTGTCGAAAATCAGTTGACTGTAAACACGTGGGTCTGTTTCTGGATCTTCTATTCTGCTCCATTGGTCTATGTGTCTGTTTTTGTGCCAATACCATGCTGTTTTTATTACTGTGGCTTTGTAGTAAAGATTGAAGTCAGGTATTGTGATACCTCCTGCATAGTTCTTGTTACTAAGAACTACTTTGGCTATCCTAGGGGTATAGCCCAATTTTATGGTGGATCCATTCTCACTTTTTCTTTTATCTCCACACTGATATCCACAGCAGTTGAACTAATTTGCAATCCCACCAACAATGTAGAAGAGTTCCTATTTCCCCACATCCTTGCCAACATTTTGTCTTCCTGATGATTGCCATTCTGATTGGAATTAGATGGAACCTCAGTTAAGTTTTGATTTGCATCTCCCTGATTGCTAATGAAGTTGAACATTTTTTTTCATGTATTTATTGGCCATTTATATTTTTTTCTTTTCTGAAGTGACTATTCAATTTTCCATTTCTTGATTGGGTTTTTTAGTGTAGTCTTTTTTGTTCTTTGTATATTCTAGATATTAGTTCTCTATCAGATGGATAGCTGTCAAAGATCTCCCATTCTGTAGGCTTTCACTTTATACTCTTAATGGTTTCCTTTGATGAGCAGAAACTTTTTAGTTTAATGCCATACCACATTAATTTTTGTTTTAATTTCCTGAGCTTTGGGGGGTCTTGTTCATGAAGATCTACCTGTGCCTATATGTTGGAGTGTTGGAATTATGCCCTCCTCTAGTAGCTTCACAGTCTCTGGTCTAACTTCCAGGTCTTTGATCCATCTCCAGTTAACTCCTGTGCAGGGTGAGAGGTAAGGATTTAGTTCCATTATTCTACAACTGGATAACCAGTTTTTCCAAAACCATTTGTTGAAATGGCTGTCTTTTTTCCAATTTATGTGTCTGGAACCTTTGTCAAAAATCAATTGGTTATAAGTCTGTGTCTTTGTTTCTGTATCTTCTATTCTGTTTCATTGGTCTATGTGTCTGTTTTTGTGCCAATACCATGCTATTTTTATTATGATAGCTCTGTAGTATAATTTGAAGTCCGGAATTGTGATACCTTCTACATGGTTCTTATTGCTGGGAATTGCTTTGGCTATTCTGAGTCTTTTGTTTCTCCGTTTGAAATTTATAACTGATTTTTCTAGGTCTATGAAGAATGATATTGGTATTTTGATATGGATTGCATTGACACCGTGGATCACTTTTGGTAGAATGGCCATTTTGATAATATTTATTCTGCCTACCCAAGAGCAAGGGAGAGCTTTCCGTGTTCTGAGGTCTTCTTCAATTTCTTTCTTTAGTGTTTTATAATTTTCATTATAGACGTCTTTTACCTCCTTGGTTAGTTTATTCCTAGTTACTTTTATTGCTTTTGAGGTTATTGTGAATGGAACTGTTTTCTGGATTTTTTCTCTGTGGATTAATGGTTGACATACAGAAAAGCTACTGATTTTTTTAGCCTGATTTTGAATCCTGCTACTCTGTTGAATTTGTTAATTAGCTCTAGTAGCCTTTTAGTTGAGTTTTTTGAGTCTTCTGAATATAACCTCATATATTTGCAAAGAAAGATCTTTTTAATTACTCTTTTCCTATTTGAATCCTTATCTTATTGCTCTGGCAAGAATCTCAAGGACTATATTGAAAAGGAGTGGTGATAGTGGGCATCCTTATCTTGTTCCTGAATTTAAAGGGAATTCCAATTAATGGTTGCTGGTGGTTGTCAGAAAAGAGAGTTCGACTTCCGGGAAGAGAGCATCAGAGTGAAACACCTCTCATCAGGCACTGCGAGTTCGATTCAAAACTGCCATAAAAGCAGCTTCTTTTTTTTTTTTTTTTTTTTTTTTTGCCGTACTGGGGATTGAACTCAGGGGTGTTCTACCTCCGAGCTATACCCCCAAGCCCTATTTTTTATTCGTTTGTTTTGTTTTGTTTTGTTTCATTAATTTATTTTTTATTGTAGTAATTCCTGCAATATAGCATACATCTTTGTTAAGTACAAGTTGTTAACAACATATTTGCACACAATTCTCATTTGACCCCTTCCCCAATTCCCACCCCATTCCCGCCCCCTCCATCCCCCTCAGGTTCAGTTCAGTGAGTGACCTTGATATGATTGTGTAAGTACATCATGTGCCTTAGGGTGTCCTCTGCCCCATACATCCACTAAAATTAAATCAACTTCTTTGCTTATCGAGGGTGTTTCCTTTTCATCTGGAGACCCTCCTATGCCCCATCTTCTCCCTAGCATCCTCATATTAGGGAGAACATATGCTTCTTTACTCTTTGTGACTGACTAATCTTACTTAACATAATATTTTCCAGTTGCATCCATTTCCCTGCAAAGAACATGATTTTGTTCTTCTTTATGGCTGAGGAAAACCCCATTGTGTACATATACCATAGTTTTGTAATCCATTCATCTGTGGATGGACCTCTTGGCTGCTTCCATAGTTTGGCTATTGTGAATTGAGCCGCTATAAACATAGATACACAAGCATCGGTCTGATAGTTTGGTTTCCATTCTTTTGGGTATATTCCCAGTAGTGGTATTGCTGGGTCATATGGTAGATTCATTCTCATTCGTCTTAGGATCCTCCATACTGTTTTCCACAGTGGTTGCACAAGTTTGCAATCCCACCAACAATGTATTAGGGTTGATCCTAGGCCCTCTTCAAGTAGCTGCAAGGTCTCCGGTCTGACTTCCAGGTCCTTGATCCACCTTGAGTTGACTCTTGTGCAGGGTGAAAAAGCGGGGTTTATTTCCATTTTCCTGCATATGGTTAACCAGTTTTGCCAACACCATTTGTTGAAGATGCCATCTTTTTTTCAGTGTATACTTTTGGCTCCTTTGTCAAAAATCAGTTGACTGTAAGCCTGTGGGTCTGTTTCTGAGTTTTCTATTCTGCTCCATTGGTTTATGTGTCTGTTTTTGTGCCAATACCATGCTTTTTTATTACTGTGGCTTTGTAGTAGAGTTTAAAGTCAGGTATTGTAATACCTCCTGCATGATTTTTATTCCTAAGAACCGAATGACACAGCTCAAAGCCCTCGAAAAACAAGAACAATCTAGCCCCAAAGCTGGGAGAAGACAGGAAATCACGAAAATCATAATGGAAATTAATGAATTAGAGAATAAAAAAAATACAGAAGATCAACAAAAGTAAAAGCTGGTTCCTTGAAAAAATAAACAAGATAGATAAACCATTGGCCAATCTTACCAAAAGAAAGAGAGAAGCAACTCAAATTACCAAAATAAGAGACGAAAAAGGGGATATTACCACCGACAGTATGGAAATACAGAAGATAGTCAGAAACTATTTTGAAAAACTGTACTCCAACAAAATGGAAGATCTAGAAGAAATTGACAACTTCCTAGACACATACAACTTCCCTAAATTGAGTCAAGAAGCTATCGAAAACTTAAACCAACCAATAACAATCAAAGAAATAGAAACAGCAATAAAGAGTTTACTATCAAACAAAAGCCCAGGACCAGATGGTTTTCCAAGTGAATTTTTTTTTTTTTTTGGTACTGGGGATTGAACCCAGGGGCATTCTACCTCCGAGCTACACTCCCAGCCCTATTTTTTATTCTTTATTTTGAAACCAAGTCTCACTAAGTTGCGGAGTGCCTCACTATGTAGCTGAGGCTGGCCGCGAACCCTGATCCTCTGGTCTCAGCCTCCCGCATGCTGAGATTACAAGCGTGCGCCACCACGCCCGGCTTTCCAAGTGAATTTTATAAATCATTTTTAGAAGAGCTAATTCCAATACTCCTCAAGCTATTCTGTGAAATAGAAAGAAACGGGATCCTTCCAAACACATTCTATGAAGCCAACATCACACTAATACTAAAACCAAATAAAAACAGCTCAAGAAAAGAAAACTATAGGCCTATATCATTGATGAACTTACATGCAAAACTGCTAAACAAGATACTAGCAATGAGCATTCAAAACCACATCAAGAAAATTATACACCATGACCAAGTCAGGTTCATCCCAGGGATGCAAGGCTGGTTCAATATTCGAAAAACAATACATGTAATTCACCACATAAACAGACTCAAAGACAAAAATCACATGATCTACAAATTCAATGCAATACCCATGAAATTACCAAGGTCACTCCTCACAGACATAGAAAATTCAGTCCTTAAATTCATTTGGAACAACAAAAAGCCCAGGATAGCCAAAGTAGTTCTTAGCAACAAGAACCATGCAGGAGGTACCACAATACCTGACTTCAAACTCTACTACAAAGCCACAGTAATAAAAACAGCATGGTATTGGCACAAAAACAGACACATAAACCAATGGAGCAGAATAGAAGATTCAGAAACAGACCCACATGCTTACAGTCAACTGGTTTTTGACAAAGGAGCCAAAAACATACACTGGAAAAAAGCTAGCCTCTTTAACAAATGGTGTTGGCAAAACTGGTTAGCCATATGCAGGAAAATGGAAATAAACCCCACTTTTTCACCCTGCACAAGAGTCAACTCAAGATGGATCAAAGACCTGGAAATCAGGCCAGAGACTTTGCAGCTACTTGAAGAAGGCATAGGCCAAACACTTCAACACATAGGCACAGGTAAAAACTTTCTCAACAAGACCTCCAAAGCACAAGCAACTGAAAGGAAGATCAATACATGGGATTGCATTAAACTGAAGAGCTTCTGTGCAGCAAAGGAAACTATCAAGAACCTCAACAGAAAGCCCCCAGAGTGGGAGAAAATTTTTGCCAGCTACTCATCTGACAGAGGACTAATATCTAGGATATACATAGAACTCAAGAAACTCCCAGCTAAGAAAACAAATAACCCAGTCAAAAACTGGGCAAAGGACCTAAATAGACACTTCACAAAAGAAGAAATACAAATGGCCAATAAAGGTATGAGGAAATGACGCCAGGTGTGGTGGCGCATGCTTGTAATCCCAGCATTCGGGAGGCTGAGACCGGAGGATCCGGGTTCGCGGCCAGCCTCAGCTACCTAGTGAGGCACTTCGCAACTTAGTGAGACTTGGTTTCCCAATAAAGAATAAAAAATAGGGCTGGGGGTATAGCTCAGAGGTAGAATGCCCCTGAGTTCAATCCCCAGTACCGCAAAAAAAAAAAAAACCCAAAAGTATGAGGAAATGCTCAACATCATTAGCAATCAGAGAGATGCAAATCAAAACTACCTTGAGATTTCACCTAACCCCAATCAGAATGGCAATCATCAAGAACACAAACAACAACAAATTCTGGCAAGGATTTGTAGAAGTGGGAACCCTAATACATTGCTGGTGGGATTGCAAATTAGTGCAACCACTTTGGAAAACAATATGGAGGATCCTCAGATGAATGGGAATGAACCTACCATATGATCCAGAAATACCACTTCTGGGTATCTTCCCAAAAGAATGGACACCAAACTACCAGACAGATGCTTGTGTATCTATGTTATAGCTGCACAATTTACAATTGCCAAACTATGGAACCAGCCAAGATGTCCATCAACAGATGAATGGATTACAAAACTATGGGATATGTACACAATGGGGTTTTCCTCAGCCATAAAGAACAAAATCATATTATTTGCAGGGAAATGGATGCAACTGGAAAACATTATGTTAAGTGAGATTAGCCAGTCACAAAAAGTTAAAAAATTGTATGCTCTCTCTAATATGTGGAAGCTAGGGAGAAAATGGAACATAAGAGTGACTCCAGATGAAGAAGGAGAATTTTCAGGTGAGCAAAGAATTGGACTTAACGGAAGGTGATGTGGGGACGGGTGACACCCTAATGAGCATGATGTACTTTCATGAACACATCAAAGTCAATCAGTAAACTGAACTTGAGGAGGAGGGAGTGGGGTGGGAATTGGGGAAGGGTTAAATGAGAAATGTGTGCATGTATGCCTTTACCAGCTTGTACCTAACAAAGATTACAATGCACCAATTAAAAATAAATAAATTATTAAAAAGGAAGGGAAAAAAAAGAATAAAGGGAATTCCTGCAGTTTTTCTCCATTCAATATGATGTTGACTTTGGGTTTATTGTATTTTGCCTTAATGATGTTGAGGTACACTCCTTCTATTCTGATTTTCTGCAGTGTTTTTAACATGAATGAGTGTTGGATTTTGTCAAATGCTTTTTCAGCATCTATTGAGATGATCATGTGATTTTTGTTCTCAGTTCTATTTATGTGGTAAATAACATGTATTGATTTGCATCTGTTGAACCACCCTTGCTTTCCTGGGATGAAACCAACTTGGTCACAGTGTACAATTTTCTTGATGTAGTTTTGAATGTACATGGCTAGTATTTTGTTTAGAATTTTTGCATTTATGAGCCGGGCGTGGTGGCGCATGCTTGTAATCCCAGCATTCGGGAGGCTGAGACCGGAGGACCCGGGTTCGCGGCCAGCCTCAGCTACCTAGTGAGGCACTCTGCAACTTAGTGAGACCCGGTTTCAAACTATAGAATAAAAAAATAGGGCTGGGGGTGTAGCTCGAAGGTAGAATGCCCCTGAGTTCAATCCCCAGTACCGCAAAAAAAAAAAAAAAAGAATTTTTGCATTTATGTTCATCAGTGATATTGGTCTGTAATTTTCTTTTCTTGAGGTATCTTTATTTGGTTTTGATATTGGCCTCATAGAAGTAGTTTGGAAGAATTCCATCCCTTTGAATTTCATGGAATAACTTGTTAAGTTTTAAGTTTAGGTCGTCTGTAAAGATTTTGTAAAATTTAGCTGGAAATCTGTCTGGACCTTGGCTTTTCTTTGATGGCAGGCTTTTTATTGCTGTTTCTATCTCTTTGCTTGCTATTGTCAGTTTAGATTTTCTATATTTTCTTAGTTCAATTTAGGTAGTTTGTATGTGTCTAGAAATAAGTCAATTTCTTCCATGCTTTCCAGTTTATTGAAATATAAATTTTCAAAATATGTTCTGATGATCCTATGGATTTTCCCTGTATCTGGGGTGGTCTCCTTTTTTATTTCTGATTTTAATAATTTGGGTTGTTTCTCTCTTCCTTTTGGTTAGATTGGCTAAGGGTTTGCCAATCTTTTCAAAGAACCAGATTTTTTTTTGTTGATCCTTAGTATTGTTTGTGGTTGTTGTTTTTGTTGTTCTCTATTTCATTGATTTCTGCTCTGATTTTAATTATCTCCTGATTTCTACTGGCTTTGGAATTATACTATTCCTGTTTTTCTAGGTCTCTGAGGTGGGTCTTTAGTTTGTTTATTTGGTGACTTTCTGTTTCTCTTATGTGGGCATTCAGTGCTATAATTTTTCCTCTTAAAACCACCTTCAGAGGCGGGCGTGGTGGCGCATGCTTGTAATCCCAGCATTTGGAAGGCTGAGACGGGAGGATCGAAGGTTCGCGGCCAGCCTCAGCTACTTAGTGAGGCCCTCCGCAACTTAGTGAGACCCTGTTTCAAAATAAAGAATAAAAATAGGGCTGGGGGTATAGCTCAGAGGTAGAATGCCCCTGAGTTCAATCCCCAGTACCGAAAAAAAAAAAAAAAAAAAAAAAAAAAAACCACCTTCAAAGTGTCTCACAGATTTTGGTATGTCATGTCTCTATTTTTGTTTAATTCCAGGATTTATTTCATTTGTCCCCTTATTTATTCTCTGATCTATTCCTCATTCAAGAGTCTATCATTCAGTCTCCATGTATTTATGTAATTTCTTTTGGTATTCCTGTTGTTAAGGGGACAAATGAAATAAATCCTGGAATTAAACAAAAATAGAGACATGTTCTCCATTTGCATGGTATATCTTTTTCCACCCTTTCACCTTTAGCATATGAATATCTTTGGCTGCAAGGTGAGTTTCTTTCAAGCAGCATATAGTTGGATTATGTTTTTAATCCACATTGCCAGTCTATGTATTTTAACTGGGGAGTTAAAACCTTCGACATTCAGTGTTATTTTTGTTTCCTGTCATTTTGAGTTCTATTTTCTGTTTGATGTAGTGTTATTTCTCTTTTGCTTATTTGCCCATCTGGTGGAGTTTGCCCCTTCTTTGGTTCTGGAATTTGCTTCTTTTTTCTTTTTTGTGCTTTATTTCTTTAAGTATTTTCTCTAGTGCTGGCTTGGTAGCCATAAATTATTTCAGTTTCTGCTTGTCTTGAAATGTTCTTTTTCTCCATCAATTTTGAATGATATATTTGCTGGATATAGCAGTCTTAGTGGGAAGTTGTTTTCTTCCAGGGTCTGGAGTATATATTATACAAGTCCCTCCTGGTATTCATGACTTGGGTTGAGAAGTCTGGAGTTATTTTTATTGTATTTTCCCTGAATGTCACCCATTCCTTTATTTTTCTTGCTGCTTCTAATATTCTTTCTTTGGCCTCTATATTAATCATTTTATTATTACGTGGCATGGCGAAGTCCTTCTTTGATCTTGTCTTGATGGTGTTCTGAATGTCTTCTGTACATGGATTTCCAAGTCTTTTTCTATATTTGGGAAATTCTCTGAAACTATTTCTCTGAAGAGGATTCTGATAGCCTTGGTTTGTGCTTCTAGACCTTCTTCAATGCCTTTTATCCATACATTAGGACATTTCATATTGTCCCATATTTCTTGGGTGTTTAGGTTGTGTTGTTGCATTGTCTTCTCTATATTGTTGGCTGTGTTTTCAGTTTTGAATGGACTGTCTTCCAAGAGTGATACTCTGTTTTCCATCACTCTGTTTTCCATGTGGTCTATCCTGCCAGAGGTGGCTTCTATTGCTATCTTCAATTCACTTACTGACTCCATTTCACTCAAAACCTTTTATTGGTCCTTTCTTAGGGCCTAAATTTCCTCCTTCATTTCCTATACACTTTATTTGAGGCTTTTCATCATATTGAAGATCAAAATTCAGAATTCTCCTTCTTGCATTTCCTGCAGATCAGTATTGGTGATCTCCCTTGTTGTTGAGTTGTGGGAATTTATTGTTTCCTCACTGTTCCTTATTCCCATATTTTCAGAGTTCTCCTGTTTGTATTTCTGTTGTTTTGGCATGTTTTTCCTATATGTGTGTGGGTCCTGGGTCTATTTGTTATCCTTTTATAATGAGGTCTATGCTGGGGGTATGTATTTGCCTTTTCCAATCTGTCTCACATAATCAAACATTTGAGTTTGTCCCCCAGAGTCTCTTTAACCAGGTATAGTTCTTAGTGCTGACAAACAGGAGTTGATTGGCTGAAGGTTCCTGTGCTCTCCAGGCCCAAACTCCGTAGGGCCAGAGACTATGATTTTTTGTTCATAGCCTACAGCCTGCTAGTTGGGATTTAATGCCCCACAGATACCACTGCTCCTATGCTGATTGTGGGCCTGTGAAACTGCAGAACTCTGACCTCCAGTCTCTGTGGCCAGTGGGCTTAAGCTCAGCAAGGACAACAACTGCTATGTTACGAGCTTGTGGGCTGGCTCCTTGAGCTTTGATGGCCCCTGGAATACCGCTCATGATCTGTTTGTTATGATCACATGGAGCACTGTCAGTCTCTGGCATGTATGTATGCCAGGTACACTCTGCTGGCAGATAGAATGTTGAGTTCCCTGCCTATAGGTGCAATCAAGTGAACCCTATTGGTCCCCTGGCCTCCTTGCTTTCAGGGCCCAAGTTCTGGCAGGGAGAGATTGTATAGTTCTAAGCCTGGAGCTTGGGTGGCTCAGTTATTTAGCTCCAGGGATACCACTGCTGCTCTGGGTGGCTGTGATCATGTGAGCCCTTCTTGGCCTCTGGCATTGGTGCTTGTAGTGGCCAAATGCTGCCCAGTGCAAGTTTATTGCTTTCCAAGCCTGCAACTTGGTAGGCTGAATTATTCCCCCCTCCCACACACACACACATACACCATAGCTGGCTATCCTGTGGTGATTCCTGAAGACCCTGCAAGGGTTTGGCGAACTACGACTCTAGCACCCTTCCACCTGAATGTCCCTAAGGGCTATCTGCTAATTCACATTTCTGCTGTGTCTGACTCTAGCCCCCACCACCCTCACCTCCGCAGGTGTGATTTGCAAAGTCACAAACCCAGTACGTCTATTCCTTGCCACACAAATCCCTGTGGCCTGGAAGGGCAGTCTCTGCTGGGACAGCTTGTTAACTCACAGTCTTGATTAGTGCTTCTCTAGGTCCCTGCAGGGGCAGAGATGAGTTCAGATGCAGCTGTAGGACTTAGTCGGGCTGTCTGGGTAGTTGGGTCTTTGTCGAGAGAGGAGAGGAGAGTCAATTGCTCTTGATGATGGTTTGTAGTCACTGCCTTCACAAGAATCTGCTGATTCTTCTTTGCTGGAGGTCTCTGGGAGCTGGAGTGTCGGCAGCCACCAGCCAGCACCACCTGGCCAAGATGGCACCTCCACTATTCTCTTTATGATAGTTAATGTTATGTATCAATTTAATTGTACCAAGAGATGACCAAATTACTGGTAAAACATTATGTCTGTTTGTGTCCATGAGGGTGTTTCAGGAGGAGATTAGCTTTGGAATGAGTAGATTGAGATTTCTCCCACTAAAGTTGAAGGACTAGAATAGAACAAAAAGGTAGAGGAAAGGCAAATTTGCTCCCTGTCTTTGAGTTGCACCACTCATTTTCTCCTATCTTTGGTTGTTGATACTCCTGCTTCTCAGGCTTTCAGGTTTAGACTGAAATTGAGTCACTGGGTTTGCTGGGCCTCCAACTGGTAGACAGCAGATAGCAGGGCTTTTCAGTCTCTATCATGTGAGCAAATCCTTCATAATAAGTGTCTTCCTTTTTTTTGGCACTGGGAATTGAACTTAGGAGCATTCTACCACCAAGTCACCCCCCTTAACCCTTTTGATTTTTTTGTTTTGAGACAGAATCTTGTAAAATTGTTGAAGCTGGCCTTGAACTTGGGATATACTGGGAATATAAGTAGGTATCACTGTGTCCAACTAGGCAAAGATTGTTATCATCACTAGGTTAAATCCATAGTAACAAAAGGAAAGGAAAGGAAAGGAAAGAAATAGGGTCTTGCTGAGACTAGCTTTGAACCTGAGATCTTCCTGTCTCAGCCTCTCAAGTACAGGGATTATAGCCATATGCCACCATATTCAGCTTAGGCAAAGCTTTTTTTTTTAAACTGACATCAAACCTCAATTCATAAAATAACAAATTAATAAACTGGATTTTATCTAAGCTAAAAACTCCTACTCTTCAAAAGACTCTGTCAAGGGAATTAAAAGACAAATAGCAGACAGGAAATAAAACATATATATGGTAAAGAAATTGTGTCCAAAGTCAGGCACAGTGTTGCACACCTGTGATCCCAGTACTTGGGAGGCTGAGACAGGAGGCTCATAGGTTCAAGGCCAGCACATAGTTAACTTAGCAAGACCCTTAGAAACTAAAAGAGACTCTGTTTAAAACTAAAAAGGGTTAGGGGTATAGCTTGGAGGTAGAAGTCCCTGGATTCAATCCCCAGTACTGCAGAAAGAAAAACAAGAAGAAATTGTATCCAAATATATAAAGAGCTTTCAAAGCACAATAATAATAAACAAACAGCCCAATTTTGAAAAATTTGAGTGAAAGACTTGACCAGACACTTCACCATAAAGGATATCTAGATGGTTAATAAGCACATGATGAAAATTTCAAAATCATTGCTCACTGGAGAAATGCAAATTAAAACCAAAATATCATAACAACTGTGCTGTCATTCAAGTAGCTGAAATAATACTAATTAAAAAACCCTATCATACCACACGTTCTCAAGGAAGGGGAGGAACCCAGGCACTCACATAAGCCTGTTGGAAAATAGGTTGGTAGTTTCTTTTTTTTTTTTTTTTTTTTGGCGGTACTGGGGATTGAACTCAGGGGCATTCTACCTCCGAGCTACACCCCCAGCCCTATTTTTTTATTCTTTATTTTGAAACAGGGTCTCACTAAGTTGCGGCGTGCCTCACTAGGTAGCTGAGGCTGGCCTCCAACCCGGATCCTGTGGTCTCAGCCTCCTGAATGCTGGGATTACAAGCGTGCGCCACCACACCCGGCTGGTTGGCAGTTTCTTAACAAGTTTAAAATACACATATAAAATATTATCTAGCCATTCCTCTCCTAGGTATTTATCCAAGACAAATTAAAGCACATATTCACACCAAGACTTGTACACAAATGTTCATAACAGCTTTGTTTGTCATAGCTCAAAACTAGAAATTTTGCAGATGTTCATTAACAGACAAATGGATAAACAATCCACATCCAATAGTACTCCACAATGAGCAAGCAACACAAGAAGAGTAGACTACTGATATGTTCCATATGATGAATCTCAACATAATTATGTCGAGTGAAAGAAGCCAGACCAAAACAGTGCACATACTGACTGGTTCCATTTACATAATAGTCTAGAAAACTCAAACTAATCTATAGTGACAGAGAGCAGGTAGGGGAGAGCTCCAAGTGGAGAGAGGTGGAAGTGAAGGATTACCAAGGGACACAAGGAAGATTTGGGGTTGCTGCAATGATGGTTTCCTGGGTGTATATCTATGTCAAAACTTATCAAATTGTATACTTTTATTGTGTGTGTGGTACAGAGATTGAACCCAGAAGCATTCTACCTCCCAGTTATACCCCCAGCCCTCTTTTATTTTTTATTTTGAAGCTGAGTCTCGCTAAGTTGCTGAGAGCTTCAATGAGTTGCTGAGGCTAGCTTTGAACCTATGATCCTCCTGTTTCAGCCTCCCAAGTACTGAGATTACAGGCATGTACAACCATGACCGGCTTCAAATTGTACATTTTAAATACATGCAGTATACTGTATGTCAATTATACCCCCATAAAGCTATAGTTAATAATGATGAATATAGTAATGAAATATAACCTTTGATCGAAATGGAGCATTCCTTCTGAGTCTAGGCCCAAGTTTGCTTCTACTGTGGGAAATGTTCTACAGGAAGAAAACATTTTCCTTTATTGAGCATTTATGTTGTTCCTGGTACAGGACTAGCTGTTTTCTCATGTACTATCTATTTAAGTCTCATAGAAAACTTAGGAAGAAAATAAGAGATCATAAGGAGTGAAGAACTCTTTTCCATGCTGCAAAGGGACTTGTCCTGAGCCAGGCGTGGTGGCGCACGCTTGTAATCCCAGCATTCGGGAGTCTGAGACCGGAGGATCCGGGTTCGTGGCCAGCCTCAGCTACCTAGTGAGGCACGCCGCAGCTTAGTGAGACCTGTTTTCCAAATAAAGAATAAAAAAATAGGGCTGGGGGTATAGCTCGGAGGTAGAATGCCCCTGAGTTCAATCCCCAGTATCGCAAAAAAAAAAAAAAAAAAAAAAAGGACTTGTCCTCAGTGCCAACCATGTACTCAGTATAGGAAAAGCAAATTCTTCCCATATTCCAATAACTCACTTGGCAGAGCCTAGAGCAAAAAAATCAATGCAGGGCCAGGTTTAGGGCATGGTATATATTTGGTACTGAAGACTGAACTCAGGGACATTAAATCTTCAAGCTATACCTTCAGTTCTTTTCTATTTTTATTTTGAAACAGGGTCTTGCTAAGTTGCTGAGGGCCTCACTAAGTTACCAAGACTGACTTTGAACCTGCAAAACACCTGTCTCAGCCTTGTTTGATTTTTTACTGTGGCCAACACAATGCCCTGTACACAACAGGTCCTTACTGCACACTAGCCCTTAGGTGAAACAAAAGGGAAAGCAGATAAATTTCAGCCTTGGAAGAAAAAAAAAATCCTCATCACTTTCTAATGATCAATTTAACTTTGCCGAGTTTCCCTTTTATTCTACAGAGATGTGAATACATTTTCCAAACTAATCCTCTTGAGAAATGTTGCAGTGACATTCTGCAAAGGTTAAGGGAGGCCATGCTGTTGGAACAGGGAGGGAAGCTAGCAACTTTGCTCTGACCTCTCCTACCTGAGGGATGACTACTGAGAATTGGAGGTGGGCAGCCAGGGCTAATGAATATGTGGGTGTCTGGGGAGCTGGCAGGCAGTCTGCCCTTTTCACGTGAAGGCCAGCACAAGAGGAAGACAGAGGCCATTGGGAGCTGGTGGGAGGCGGTTGGCTTTCAGTCACTGAACCCAGAACAATTTGAGGGCTGAATGGAGCAAGGAGGACACTGCAAGGGAAACACTGAAATGCCAGGCAACTTGTGCAGACAAAGACAGTTCCTGCAAGGTGCAGGTGAGACCAGCAGCCCAAACCCCTAGCAGCAAAGCATGTTGAGATCCTGAATCCCTGGAATTGAGGTGCCACATCCTTTTTTACTAACACTCTGACAGGTGGTGTTACCCATCCATGATTCAGCTCAATATCTGCCTGCCTGCCTGCCAAGCCTAGGTGCATTTGTTCTCCCAGACCTCACATGTTGAGGCTGCTTGGGCCCTGTGTTGGGGACACTGGAGGGTAAAGTCAGGCATCATATGGAAGGTTGCTACAGATAAGCTCCAGAGTCATGCAAACCAGAGAGTTTTTGAGTCCTTAAAGAGGCAGGGAGGTTCTGTGGAAGGAGGTTCTCCAGTGCCAAAAATGGTGGGAGCAATAGATTCAAGAGATGAACAGGAAGGAGCCACCACAGTTTTCGAGTATAACAGTTAGCCAGGCCCAGTAATCTCAGCTAGCCTGGATACTGAGGCGGGAGGATAGCAAGTTCAAGGCCAGCCTGGGCCACTCAGGGAGACTTCTGTCTCAAAATAAAAGACTTGAGGGTATTGATAAGTGGTAGAATGCCCCTAGGTTCAATCCCAGCAAATCCCTCCTACATCTCCTACAAATCACCTAGGTAGCCTCTTTATTCTAGGAACAGGCTAAAGTAGTCATATTTTTTCTTTTCCTTATTTATTTATTTATTTATTTATTATTGTGTGTGTGGTACTGAGTTTTTAATCTAGGAACATTCTACCTCTGAGCTACACCCCCAGCCCTATTTTTTTATTTATTTATTTATTTATTTATTTATTTATTTATTTATTTATTTACTTACTGGGGATTGATCTCAGGGGCATTCTACCTCTAAACTATACCCCCAGTCCTATTTTATAACAGGGTTTCACTAGATTGATGAGAGTCTCACTACTTGCTGAGGCAGTCCTTGAACCTGCTATCCCCCTGTCTCAGCCTCCCAAGTACCTATTTTATTTTTAAATTTTAAGCAGGATCTTGTTAAGTTGCTGAGGCTGGCCTTGAACCTGTGATCCTCTTGTCTCAGCCTCCCAAGTCCTGGGATTACAGGCATGTACCACGCACCCCGTTGAGTAGTCACATATTTTAAATGCATCTCTTTCCACATGAAACATATTCCTGAGAACAATGGTTTAATCCACACGTCTATTCAACTGGCTTCAATTTTAAATATTATGGGAGCTTGTGTTGCTGAAAAGAACCTGCAGCAAATCCTAGTTGTGAGAAGGGTCTTTGTACCTACTGCACTCAGAAAACAAATGTGCATGAGGGTTGGTGCTGCTCTAGGCAGCAGTGAAGAGGCAGACAGAATGCATCACAGATATCTGCTTTATATAGATCACCTCTTTCTTTCCCCCCCCCCAACCCTCATGCATGCGCATTATCACTCAGCTACATCCCCAGGCAGGGATGTTTCTTTTGAGAGTTGCCATTTCTTGGGTTCCAATTTCAAAACCTTATTCTCTGCTTGGTATACCCAGGGTCCTACAGCCTGCCTGCTTTTTAAGGCTGGAATGGTGGCAGACCCCTGAAAACACATAAGATGCCTGGTACCTTGCTAATGATACAAATATTTTTAATCTAACAAGAAAAATAATAGCACCAATAATAATATGGCTTTGCATTTATATTTTTCAAAGTCAAGATGGGCCTGGAGGTATAACTCCGTGGTAAAACAATTGCCTAGCATGATGAGACCCCAGCACCTCAGAGAGAGAAAAAAAGGTAAGTTGGTTTGAGCTCAGAAAATACCAACAGTTTTTTAAAAAAATGTTTTTAAAGATCCCAGATTTCTTTATTTTTTCCTTCTAAAAGGTTTTTTTCCTCCAAGTACAATACATATATCTTTTTTTTTTTTGCACTTCATCACCTTTAGGCCTATTTTATTTTATTTTTAATTGGAGAAAATAGCAACAGCTAAATAAGAAAATTATTTATTTATTTATTGTGTGGTTCTGGAATTAAACTCGTTCTACCTCTGAGTTATACTCCCAGCCCTATTTTATTTTATTTTTAATTTTGAAATGAGTCTAAGTTGCAGAGGGCCTATTTACTTATTTATTCATTTTTTTGGTACAGGGGATGGAATCCAGGGCTGTGCCACCATGCCCATTTAAGCAATTTAATTATTGAAGTGGTTTATAAACTGAACAAAGCTCAAACAGCTTTCTGACATAAAACTAGATAACATTTTCGACTTTTCCACAAAAAGAATAATTAGATCGATACTTTACTAAGCAATTTCAGCTGTACAACAAAAATAATCAGTTCTGATGTGGCTAGTGCAAACTGTCAACTTTCTGAGCATGACTGTAACAGACACTAACTTTCCTCATCATGAAAAATCTCTTTTAAGAGCCAGGCGTGGTGGCGCACGCTTGTAATCCCAGCATTTGGGAGGCTGGGGTATAGCTCGGAGGTAGAACGCCCCTGAGTTCAATCCCTAGTACCACAAAAAAAAAAATCTCTTTTAAGATGGAGAAGGTGAAGCCGGATGTGGTGGTGCATGCTTGTAATTTGGTGAGACCCTCAGCTTCTTAGTGAGGCCCTCTGCAACTTAGTGAGACCCTGTTTCAAAATAAAGAATAAAAAATAGGGCTGGGGGTGTAGCTCAGAGGCAGAATGTCCCTGAGTTCAATCCCTAGCACCAGAAAAAAAAGATGAAGAAGGTGGAATATTTCCTTGTTTTCTCTACAGTTTTATTAATAGTTATTTAAATAGCACTGTTTTTTTTTTTTTTTTTTTTTTTTTTTTTTTTTTGCGGTACTGGGGATTGAACTCAGGGGCATTCTACCTCCGAGCTACACCCCCAGCCCTATTTTTTATTCTTTATTTTGAAACCGAGTCTCACTAAGTTGCAGAGGGCCTCACTAGGTAGCTGAGGCTGGCCGCGAACCCGGATCCTCCGGTCTCAGCCTCCCGAATGCTGGGATTA
>PVLC010034026.1:0-17150 GCA_004027655.1 Graphiurus murinus | reverse complement strand
AGGCTGAATTGATGGGGCCATCTGACCTTCAGCTTTCAGCCTCCAAAACTGTGAGCTAAATAAACCCATTTTATAAAGTACTCAGGCTCAGTTTTTATTTACTTATTAAATAGCAACAGAAAATGGGCTAATTCGAGCTTCTTACTTCTTGTCACTCCCTCCCTCCTCTCCTGACTTTGGTGGCATTCTCTAATGATCCGTAGGCATTTTTCTAGTCCACAGACTCCCAAGTAAGAACACTAATAACAGGAGTAACGATAATGTACACTGTATCAAGCACTTACATGTACCCAGCACTGTGCTAAAGTTTGTCTCTTCATTATTAGGTGTGACTATTCCCACAACACCCAGTTAAGAACTTTTATTATTTCCATTTTCTGGATGAGGAAACTGAGGCATAGAGCATTTAACTGACTTACCCTAGGGCAGTCAGGATTTGAACTCAGGCCGCCTTATAGCAGAATCTAAACCCTGAATGCCGTAGTGCCTGCTGATTGGAATATGCCAGCCAGCATTTTCCAAAATGTGCTTTTTGGAACCTGTCATGCCATGATCAAAAAACTCCAAATGCAATTTCCCCTGAGGCCAATTTGAAACACACATTAACTTCATAAAGGCTCTGAGGAGTCCTGCAATGAAGAAACTTTGTGTAACCCAGTGTTTCACAAATATTATAACTTACAAAATTTCCTTTCCCTTCAATACCTATTAACAAATATCTCATGGATCTAATATATTGCAAGCCACTTTGGGAAACATTATTGAAAATGAGCGTTGGCTTGAAGTGTTACTTCTCCCAGGGATAGCCAAACTTAACAAAGTTCAAAACTCTAAGTCTTATAAAGCAGCAGGGTGGAGTGGGTAGAAATCATGTTGATGGAATTTTAGGTATCATGAGACTTTTCTTAAAGGGTAAACTCTAAAAAGCACTCAATTACTGTCTACATAAAAAGTTTTATTTTAAAACTGCTTTGAACGCACAGAAATTTGTAAAAAAAAAAAAAAAAAATAGTACAAAGGAACTCCTATGTACCCTTTGCTCTGGTTCTGGACTCAAGTTTTGCCAGTGTTGGAATAACATCCTTTATGGCAATGGATTGGCTCCAGGGTCACCTGTAGCCCTCAGTTGTCATGTCCCTCTAGACTCTTTCTTTCTTGCTTTCTTTCTTTTTTTTGTGCTGAAACCTGGAAACCTCTAGACTTTTTCAATCTGGAACCATTCCTCTATTTTTCTTTGACTTTCATGACTTTGACCATTTTGAAGGTTACAGGACAATTGCAGGCAATTTTGTAGAATGTCCCTGAATTTGTGTTGGTCCCTTGTTTCCTCTTGAGTAGACACAGAGTGTTTACTTTGATCCGGGATGTCACCGATGCTGTGTTCTTTTCATTGACATCTCTTGGGTTGCACATGATGCCTATTTGTCCCGTTATCCTTGGTCTTATCTTTGATCCTTTGATTCAGATGGTGTCTGAGGGTTTCTCCACTGTTAAATGACTTACTGTGGTTTGGATTAGGAATGTCTTCCCCAGAGCTCAGGTGATGAAAGCATTGTCGTTGGTGCAGCAAGGGTCAGAGGTCGGGCTTGACTGGGGGAAGTAGTTCACTGGGGCATGGCCTTGGACTCTGTTTGCCCCTGGCCCCTCCCTCTCTCTTTCTGCTGTCTGACTGCTGTGAGCTGAACATCTTTCCTCCAGAATGCCCTTCGCCATGATGTCTGCCTTGGAGCCTATGAACTAAGGACAGAATCTCTGAAACTGTGAGCCAAATAAATCTTTCCTTCTCTAAGTTGTTCGTGTCAGGTATTTTGATCACAGTGACAAAAAGGCAAACTAACATATTATCCTTCATCCCTTGCCCCTTGGAATTAAATAAATGTTTTGCAGGAAGGTACCTAGATACTGTGTAAAATCCCATCACTAACTCAAACATCAGCCCGCAGTTTCAGCATCTCTTGACATTTCTTGCCTGGATTAATTGTTGCTATGATGGTTGCCATGGCCACTTCTACAGTTAGTAGTTGCCTTTCTACCTCAAGGAAAAGCTTTCTATCTCTCCATTTATTTATTCATTTTAAAATTTATATCTGTTTATGGATTTGTGGGTTTCCCTTTTATTCAGTGGCTATATTTTTTACTTTTCTAATTAATTTGATACTCTAATTTTTTTCCCCAGATTTAGTTAGTGGGAGTCCATTCAAACTGGCTTGTATTCTTTTTTAAATATATATATTTTATTTTTAATTGACACAGAGTACTTGTACATATTTATGTGGTATAGTGTGGTACTTCAACAGAAGTAAATAGTGTTTAATAATTAGATTAGGGTAATTGGCATGGTCATCACCTCAGATCACCTCGGGAACACTCATAGTCCTCTATCCCTTTGGTATGTCTCCATCAGTCTTCAAGCACAAGATGACCTAGGTAATGCAACAACTATTCCTCCAAGAAGCCCTGGTTTCTTTCCGTGGAGAATTCCATTTAGAGACTAAGATTTGGGGGATAGATATGCCCATGGCTAATGGGATGTCACTGCTCTCAGGAAAGGAAAATAAAGCTAGGAAATTACACATCATATACAGACTCACATCTGTATTGAGTGCATATAATATAGTTAAAGTCTGTTTCTATATATTGAATTCATATAGAATTCATCAATTGCATTCATATCGATGCTTCTAATTCCAGCCCAACATCATGGGATACATTCTAGTCATCTCCCTTCCTATGTCTGTACTTCCCTTTGTGATTGGGTAGGAGAAACCTTCTCCTCCTACCTTGATCCGGTCCATGTAGTAATTCTGAACCCTTTGCCTTCTGTCCCCTTGTGTGTGACTCTGACACCAGCGTGGGTCTGCCTCCATGAGGGCTTCTTCAGTCTGACTAATGGTATTTTGATGAAGGAAGGAAAAAAGGAAGGAGGAAGTGAGTGAGGAGAGCAGGGAGGAAGAGATAAAAATGAAGAAAGAAGCTAATTAATATTTAAGAGGGGAGAGAAGGAGAGGGGAGGAGAGCTACCTTGCAATTTGGCTTTTAAACTTGAAATGAAAATTCGGGGGTTTGTGTAGTAAACTTAATGTCACTTGATTCACTGGGATATTAATTTGCTATATTCTTAGTATTCCAATGGGCAAAACTAAGACCAATAAGTGGGAATTACATGCTGGCATATTTCACCTTGGTATAAAAAAATATTCTCTCGTCAGAGCTGCTCAATGGAAGAATAGTCTTGGTTATGAAGGAATGAGTCCCCCCACAATAGACAGGTCCGTTTAGTGACTGTAGAACCACTGTTTCATTCAGCAGGACCATCAGTCAGAGTGACAGGGAAAGGATCTCTTGCACGGGGAGAGAAGTTGGGTTGAATGACCAGAGGTCTACACTGACTCGGGAACAGTGGCATAGCTGGAGGTCAGGGTTTGATTGGCTTCCCAAGTACAGGTTCCCGGGGAGGCAGGCGGGGCTCCAGAGGGAGGGAGGAGACTCCCAAAGCCATCTGAGGACACAGCCGTGGAGCAGCACAGCACAGAGCAGCACCATGTGCGGTGCTCTCCCTGCGTTTGCAGGACGAAATGAATTTGCATCTCAGATAAAACATAGCGCCAGACTGAGACAGCCTTTAGTTCTAGTGCCAACAATCCAATGTTGGCTTCAAAGGAGAAACTAAAAATGTTCTTCTTGGAGCAGGTTCTGGCCCTCAGAGTTCTTTTATTATTCCCAAATGGACCACATACTGGGGAGCTTTTGTGATTGCCTGACAACAGTAACCTGTCAAACACAACAAGCAAAATCCTAAATGGGTCTCTTTTCATGAGCAAATCTTCCGACATCAGATGTTTTTATATTCCTGCCTCTTCATTTTTTACAGCCCTTGCTCAGCCACCCGACCCAGAACTTTACTCTAAAGAAGCTGTTGTTTTAAGATCTTTTTAAATGTTGAAACAGATTCAAATCTTACAGTTCTACATAATGCCACAAACCGGCCTTTGGCGGCCTGGGACCAGTAACAGATCAACAAACATCCATCAGGTGCCTTCTTGGTGCCAGCAACTGTCCTAGCTGTGTATTACACAACAACTGAGCAGGATGTTTGTGGCTCCATTTCTCAGGTGAGAAAACTGAGGCAGAATCACAAGCAATCACGAACTACAGCTAACTCTTTCCTTTCTGCAGAATGGAGTGGTTGCCTTTTGCTAAGAAGGAATGGGGTGGGGCTCACCCACCTTCTCTAAGTAAAAGTAAATGTTAGCATTCAGGGCTGTTTCATTTTCCTGAAGAAGGTGCAGGAAATCAGGACCACTTTGGTGTGGCAGTGAAAGATGCTAGTCCAAGATGCAGACTGATGGCACCCTGCATCTGGGCACTTCTTTAACATTTTTCTCAAAAGCCCGATGGCTTACTAGCTGGACCGAGTTGATGCATATTGCACATGTTTTGTGTGTGGGTATTCTTGAGCATAAAGTGTTTGTGCTTGGGGTGCATCTTTTGTGGGTGGACACCCAGCTTGTCAACTACCAACCCTGAAGAATAAGCAGTTCCACCAGGGAAGAGAATACCAGTGGCTGTTTACTGAGCAAAACGCTGGGTGCGAGGCCCCTACCCATGTTACCTCCTTTAACCTTGGCAACTGCACAGGGAGGAAAGTGAGTTTTCCGAGGAGGAAACTCAGAGAGGTGGTCATGCATTCCAACCAAGCCCCCAAAACAAGAACGTGGCAGAGTCAGGTTTTGATCTCAGACGTGTCCCACTCCAAAGGGGCGGTGTGTCCATGCTGCTGCACTGTCCCTCACTGTCCCTCGCAGAGCGGTGTCCCTGGAACCAAACATTGGGTGGCAGTTACAACAGGTGTCAATGGGCCACAGGGGGCCCAAGGAAACAGGTGACATGAGAGTGTAAAAGAAAAATTCTGCCAGGGAGCTTTCTCATGTGTCTTTCCAAAGACCAGAGTTCAGATGGATGCTATTAGAATATTCATGAGTTGCTGCAGTGTGCAGTGCTACGGTAGGAGGGAGAAAGTTTCCTGTGATAGAAATGAACTCAAGGTGAGGGCTCCTCTGAACTAAGATTCAGATATGGCAGATGTGATCAAATCAGCCATGCCGCCCCCTTGAGAGGCTGTGGATTCACATCGTAAGATGGAAATTAATGATTTGGGATATGGTAGTGCCCGTTTTTTCCATCCTCCCATCCCATCCATTATTTTCTATTTATATATCTCTCTATTGGAGCTTAAAGAGGTAGACCAAAACCAAACAGAATCAGCCAAACCAAAGCCTTGTGCTGTCGTCTGGATCTTGGATGTCCCCAAGGGCCGTGTGTTGAAGGCCTGGTCCCCAGCTTGTGGCGCGCTTGGGAGATCTTGGAACCTTTAGAAGGTGGAGCCTAGGGGAAGGAAGTGAGGTCATTGGGGGGTGCGCCCTTGTTGGGGACAATGGGACCCCAGTCCCTTCCCACCTCTTTTGAGGTGAAAGGTTTCCTCTGTCATGCACTCTGCCACCGTGATGTACTGTGCTGCCACAGGCCCAGAGCAGGGCCAAGTGACCATGGACTGAAACCTCTGAAGCTGTGAAATAAAATAAACCTTTCTTCTTTATAAAATTATTATGTTAGGTATTTTGTCATAGTGATGGAAAGATGACTAACTCGTCTTATAAGTGGCTTTGGATCAAGTTGAGGAGAGATAAATATATGTAAGAATAGGTAAACCACAGGGTAAAGACATGTCTGGTTAATTATCAAAATGAGTAGTACAGATAGTGCTTTTTTTTTTTTTTCCTAAGGACCTAGAAGAGGGAGGTCTTTGAGGATAAGGGATGGCCAGTCTGGTCACTGCGGTTGCTTCAGGGATTACTGTGGCACCTGACAAGAGTCCAATTAGTTAAGTCTGAGCTGGAAAAATTGGATGTATTGTCTGCCCACTGCTGAGCTACAGTTTGAGTCTCTTTAGTTCTCTGTTTGGAAATGAGATGTCACTTTTAATCTTGAATACCAGTGTGATGGTCCCATAGGATTAAAAGAAGATGAAACAAGCAGGGGTTCATTTGAAGAAGGTCTGTTACCCTTTATCCCCCAGTTTTATACTCAAATACAAGGAGAGATTGTAAGAAGACCCAGCTACCAGACCAGCTTTCCTGCAGCAGATTCCCCTGTCTTTCATGACCTCAAGGGCTGCAAGGTTGACAGTAGGGGACCCAGATGCCGAGGGGCCTTGAATGTGGGGTGCAGACGTATGTGACATAATTAGGCAGCCTTTATGAGGGAAACAGGGAGAAGTCATTAGGGCCGCTGTTTAAAAAGGGAAACTTCCTGTTCCTACCACCCTATTAAAGAGCTGCTTCTCCACTGGGTTGCATTGCTTTGATCCCTGAAGGCCCCTGATGTTTTGCTCACATCCTCTCATGATATTTAATGATGTCTCTCGTGTGCACCAGGAGCGCCGCCCAGCTTAGCATCGTTCGGGGAAAGGCATCGTAACATGACAAGTGTTGGAGGCTGTTCCTCACACAGCAAGGCGAGCGAGGCAGCTACGCAGACGCCAGTGAGAGCCCTGATACCGCCTGGCAGGGAAACCGGGTGAAAAGAATGATGGAGAGACCGAAATATTGCCAAGTCTTTTTGGCAGAAGCTTTGTTTATTATGGGATCTGCAGCATCAGCTGGTGCACTGCTCGGGAGAAGAAAGAAAGAATTTGGTCTCGGATGGTCTTCCGAAAGGCTGGAGAATGTTTCAGAGGGATGTTTCTTCTGACCTGTGCTCCCCTCTGATCACATATGTGAACAGCTGCTAAAAGGAAGATTAATAGGCCCTCCAGGATTGCCAGCCCGTCCCAGATCCATGAACCCTAGGAAAGTCCTGGCAGCAGCGTTCCCCTGTCTGCCTCAATACCTCTGGGCACGGGGAGCTTACCACCTACCGCTGGGCAGCACAGCCCGCCGCACTGCTGCGGTGGTTTGGAAGCTCCTCAGCACTTAGTTATCTCTTGCATCCTCTAACATGGGTTGGGGGTCTGCTTTTGGCCGCTATGCAGAACCAGGCTTTCCTTTCCCAGAGTTCTTCAAAAACTCAGAGGGACACTTGTTGCGTGTCCCCTGTGTGTTCTTGTTTCCAGGCTCAGCAGCGATCACCCTAGTTCTGTGATCGTCCTTCCCATGCCCTGGTTTTCACACACTCTTATCTGGTGGCTCTTCTTGAAATGTGCTGACAGCCGGGCGTGGTGGCGCACGCTTGTAATCCCAGCATTTGGGAGGCTGAGACTGGAGGATCCAGGATTGCAGCCAGCCTCAGCTGCTTAGTGAGGCCCTCTGCAACTTAGTGAGACTCGGTTTCAAAATAAAGAATAAAAAATAGGGCTGGGGCTGTAGCTCGAAGGTAGAATACCTCCAGGTTCCATCCCCAGTACCACACACACAAAGAAATGTGCTGACAGGACAGCTTTGCCACCTTTGTCCTTTGAATGCTGATTAAGTTTGCCTTGGCCACTTGGGTAGATGTTAAGCCTGGGTCTCTGAAATGGGTCACTAATCTCAGCATACAAAGGCAATCATTTGGGCTTCCTGTGAAATTCCGGAATGAATCCAAGTTCATCTTCCAAGTTTTGGTATGCGTGGACATTTCTTTTCTCTCTCTGACTATTTGGGTTCAAAGCATGTCAAGGGCTAACCACTTGGACCCCTCCAGGCGATTTCACCCAAAGGGCAGGCTGACCGCCCGACTGCACCACAGTGGACTGAGGCAGCCATGCCCAGCTGCCTCTTCCTGGAGCTGCTTCCCAATCATCCACTTCTTTCCACCTGCCTTGCTGCCAACTTGCTTGAGTTCTGTCATTTCTCTCTTGAATTACCACCAGAGCCTCCTAATGATCTCTCTGCACTTATTCCTGCCCCCTTTCAATCTATTCTCTACATAGCCCCAGAGTAATTTTTTTTCTCCTTTAAACACACATTGCTAAAAATATTTCAGCAGCTTCTCATTACACATATGATAAAATCTAGACATGTTTTCATGGCCGTCAAGGCTTTGCAAGAGAATGCGCCTCCACAAAACACCCCTCTACAGCCTGTCCCGAGCCTGTCTTCCATTGCTCCTCTCCACCCAGAGGCTTGGCCTCCACCACACCCCCTACTGGAGGGGTTACAGAGGGCTTTGCCTCTCTTTCAGTGCAAAGGAGTACAAAGATGCTTAAAAGGCACAGGCTGCCTTGGGGGTTCACTTCCCCAGGGGCATTTTGTGTGTCTTTTTCCACAACCCTACACTGTCCCCCCTGGCTGCTTTTTAGTTTCTTGGATGCACTGGCTCTTTTTCCAGCACTGGGCGTTACGTTCAAGTTGATGGACAGCTAGAGACAAGTATGCCACTGCATTCATTCATCATCCATTCCATACTGATTCATTCTCTCCCCTTGCCTAGGATGCCCCCTTTCCCTGTACACCTCTAAGTCTGTGCCTGGTGGCTCCTCTTCATCTTCAGACCTTCATTTATTATCGGCTTAAAGATTACATCCATTGAGAGGTCCTCCTGGATTTCAGATTCCTTGTCGCTGCTATCTGACCTCGTACTATATAAAAACCGATCACAATTTATAATGATATATTTGTTGGTTTACTTTGCTTATTTTCGGTCTCCCTTCACCTCCCCCACCTCCAGATGGTCACTCCATCAAGTCTGGGGTCTTGTCTAACCCTGGCCCCTAGCTCAGTTCCTAATGAGGAAAGAAGGGTCTATGAATACTTGTTAGATGAATGAATACGTAAATAGATGAATAAATGCAGTAGGGTATTCATCTCTAGCTGTCCAACTTGAATATAAAATTTATTCTTGACTTATAAACTTTATATTTTAGGAGAAACTTTTGACAGAGAATGTAATCTTGCTGAAATAAGCATCCCATTTGCTTTCTTTATTTTCGAGGTCCCAACAAGGTAGAGCTTTACTAGAGTTTAATCAAATGTGGGCCTCAAATGTCTTGGGCGAATTATAGATCTTCCTCTTATGTCTATATTGCTTTTATTTTTGACTGGCTGAGAATATTTTTTAAAAAGCCCTTTCCTGAGTGCTCTAGTGCCTCATGAAAAAAGGAAAGAAAAAGAATTTGAAGTTTTGAGCATTATTCTTCCTTTAAACCCAAAACAAAGGATTCAGGTGTCTTTTTTTTTTTTTTTTTTTTTTTTAGTGTACATTTAATTTCCTTGAAATCTTAAGATTTCCAAAATCTTAGGATGGACAGAGTTGATAGCTGACTTTAATCAAACCAATGCTTTCAGGTATAATCTCTGAACTGGAAAACCTGTAATCGTTCCTTGGGAGGCTGTAACAAAGTACTGCAAAGTGGACAGCTACAACCAACAAAAACTTACTGTCTCATAGTTGTGCAGGTCAGGAGTCTGAAATCAGGTGTCAGTGGGATGGGTCCTTTTTGGACACTCTGATGGGAAGTCCCTCCCACACCTCTCTCCTGGCTTCTGGTGGCTGCTGGCAGTCTTTGGCTCACGGACATCATCCCAGTCTCTGTCTCTACCTTCATGTGGCTTTTCTCTGCATCACTATGCCAGTGTGTCACCCTCTCCTTCCTCAAGGACACCAGTCATTGGATTTAGGATCCAGCCTAAATCCAGGATTATCTTACGTTGAGATCCTTAATTTCATTATATTTGCAAAGACACTATTTTCCAAATAAGGTTACATTCACAGGTGCCATGGGGTGAGGACATAGATGCATCGTTTTGGAGGACACTAGATCCTTTAGTGAACTCTAGAGAGGCAAAATGACATGCCCAAGACAAACACCTACTTATTGCTTATTGATAAAATCAGAACTACAGTTGATCTTTTGGTCCTAGACAATTGCTTTTGCACTCTATGATATTGTCTCTCAAAAGAACAAGCTTTTTGGCTTCTAAGCAATTGGTTACACACACACACACACACACACACACACACACACACACACATTTTTCTTTCTTCCTGTATCAGAATTCTTTTTGTGAGCTGGGAATTGACTTTATAGGCCCAAACCTAATTAGTCAATTTTATTCCAAATGATGATCAAACTGGTTTATGAAGGCAGTATTTCTTTTTATTTGGAAAAGGAAAAAAGAATCACAATTTATCTTTATCATCTATCAATCTATTTTTTTCTGAGCTGATCGTGTTCATTTGGCAAAATTGTATTGGTTGGTGATCAATGACAGCCATTCAAGCTGCTATTAATTAAAATGATAATTTCCCAATTAGAAAAGGCCAGAAACATTTGGTGCTTCTAGATAGAATCCAAATAGGTAACAGCCAAGGTTGGGATGGATGTTTGACCACAGAGCAGGGGTTCTTGACCAAGCTCTGCCCCAGCACACACCCTGGAATGTATACAGTAGATATGCTTAACAGCCCCCACTAGGTTTCCAAAGAACTCAAACCATTTTGCAGGGAAATAAAGCAAATACAACCACAACCACTCCCCTTTCCTTATTTTCTTTTCAGTGGGGGAGGAGTGTAAAGGACTTGATATTCATGAAAGCATTTTACAAGCATGTGAATAATGAAATCCACATTTTAAAGATGTAATGCATTTTGTAGGCTTTCTTAATCTACCCTTGCTTTCCTTCTTCCTTATAAAAAATTTAGTGATGATTAAGTTAAAAGAAAACGGAAGTCATAATAAAAGCTCACAAGCTCCACGGTAATTTGTAATTGCCACGAGTATTCATGATCCATCTTTACACGACACTTCTCCTATGGCCTAGATAGCAAAGGACATGGATTTCTGCAAGTTCCTTTTGCCTGACTGCTATCCCAACCCTTCCTCTCCCACTCAAAAGAGTATTTGGAAGAAAAGTGACTGGAGAGATAACTACCAATACTACATTCCTAAACTAAGGCTAAACCTTATAATTACTTGGCCATACTACTGAAGATTCCCCTTGAAATTCCTTTAGCCATAAGAACCCACCAACCTCAGCATATTAACGTGGTCTTCTGCTCATTGTTCTTCATGGTCGAGGTGGCTGCTATAGCTCCAAGCATGAGAATATTTGGCAGGAGAAGAAAAGCTCTCTTCCTTATGTCTTTTTTTTTTTCTCCTAAAGGAAGGAAGACCTCCATTACCATTTCATTGGCAGAGTTGGTTACATTTTTTATTTAATTTTATTTATTTTCTAATCTTTTATTGGTGCATTGTAGTCTTCCATCATAATGTAGTTCAGAGTGATAGGGACCCATGCACACAGCACTTGGTGAGTTTCCTCCTGGCTTCCTCGCTACTCCCCCCTTTCCCATACATGGTATTGAGATTGGCATTGATAATTTCACAGGAGTACTTAACATCAATGGAAGCGTTTCCTTCATTAATTCTCCCTCCCCACTGTCTCCACCTTTCCGTAGACACCCTCCCTCACTCCACTGGGGTTTGTTCTCCATTATCTAAAGTCCCTCTTGTGTTTTGATTATTCCCTAGCTTCAGCATATGAGGGAAAACGTATGATCCTTCACTTTTTGTGACCCTAAATCAATACTTAGTAAGGATCCGGATCTATAGTTGTGCTTAGCAACAGGGACATGTTCTAAGATATGTGTCCTTAGGTGATTTTGCCATTGTGTAAATAACACAGTTCCTTCTCAGAAAGATAGCTATGTTGTCACTAGGAGATATAATCTATGGGATTGGCATAATATATGCGGTCCATCATTGACAGAAACGTTATTTATGGCACATGACCGCGCCATTTAGTTTAGCTAATCGCATAGTCCAGTCGGGGCATAGGTTACCCAAACAAAATCAGGATTCTGTTCCAAAAGGGCAAGGGGGTACATCAGGACAATTTTGTTTACAAGTATTAGGACATCCAGATAAAAACAACCTAAAGAATAATGAGAATTTCATCATCTCACATACCAGGAAGACTGAAGCAGATGCTTCCAGAGCAGGTGGATTTAGCAGCTCAGAAATGTTAGGCTCTGTTTTCCTCTCATGATCCTCTTTGGCTTTATATGTATGACTGGTTTTACCTGTAGCTGCCATAACACCAGGCACTGCCCACATCCAAATGCAGAATTGATGTGGCAAAGACCCTGGCTTGTGTCCCATTCTTTTTGAACACTGGAGATTTTCCAAGGTCCCACAACAGACCCTAACATCTTATGGACCAGTGTTACATGATATGCCTGGGCCTAATTCTGTCAACAGCAAGTGGGTAGGATCAACATGATTGGATTAAACTATCAACATTTAATATTTACCTTGGGATGGGAGGGGAGTGTCCTTGCTGAAGACAGAACCTAGGAAGGGACGTCTGCTGTAAACATCTGGAGGATGATACTTGGGCATCTGCCAGCAAAGAAAGAAGGGGCTGGGAATGACTCTTAGGTAGTGCACCACCCATGAAAGTTTTTATTTCTCTCGTTGGAAGCATTAAACCATGTATGTGATGTAAATGAAGGCTGTTCATGCTTGATTGGAAAGACTTAAAATCCACAAACATCTCAATGGGAAAGACATGGAACGGTGTAGTCATTTCTAAGTCATGAGAGCAGCAACCTGCAATGCCTTTTTTCCAGGATTTCTTCTTTTTGGGCTAGAAGCAAAGAAGAATGGGAATCCTTTAGGAAGTGGGAGAGTTACTAAGATCTCCTCTCCCTGCCCTGTGGGCTCCTTATAGGTAGGGAATGGCATGGGTTTTCAGCAGGGAAGGAAGAGAGATTCATCTCCCTCTCCTCAGTACTGCCAATACAGGAATCTCTCCTCTCCCACGCCCTCCTAGTTGTCCATAAATACCTCTGAGGCCTGCAAGTCTTCTCCTTTTACTTTTCCAAATGATACCACTGAAAAGTAGCCAAAGCAAATAGGATGGATATTTATTATAACTTTTATTAAGATATAAGAGAGTTATGCATTATTTCTGTTCCTAGGGCTCAAATTTTGAAGGTATCTTTGCTTTGTCACATGTTAGATGTGAATGCAACTGCCCTTTTCAGCCCCTGAAGGTGTGGTAATTGAGTTCAAATTGATAATAGGTCACCTGGACAGAAGGCATGCAAGTTTATTGCATGCACAGGACATCCCAAGGAGGTACGAACCTAACATTCCAAGGAGATTTAGAACTTTATAGACTCTTCTTCAAAGGGAAGGAGGAACTGTAGGGACTGTAGGCAATTTTAGTAAATGATTTTTGGAGAGATGAATAGGTCCAAAGAGTAGACAACAGCTGGGGGCAAGTTCATCTGGGTTCTGGGTACAGTGTTAACTCTAGTCTTCCCTGTTTGATGAGGTTATATCTAGGATAATTGTGTTCCTTCTGGAGGGACTTCCCTTAGTCAGGCAAGAGGACCTCAGAGAAAACCCTTCCCTGTCCTTCCAGAAAGCCAGAGGCCAACAGCTGGAGGTAGATGATATGAGGAGAAGGTCTGAGAGACCTTGGATCTGAGATTGGTTTTTGAATACTCTGCATGGCAAAGCATCATACTTTGAGGCATTGTTTCCCAAGCCCTAATATGTCCTAGTTTCTTACCTTCAGCAGTTGAACCTAACTTGGTTCCCCAGCTTTATTACTGTCTGGCCTGCATGCTAAAATGGGATCACTAAGACCCTGAATAGGTCTCTTCACAGTTATGAGGCCTAAGTTCCTCATCTCTGAAATGGGAACAATTATCCTGGATTTGATAAAAGCAATGCGTACTACACAATGGAAAATGTTTGTATGGGGCAAGGTTCACCTTCCCTTTTTCCTCCCTCTGTGTATTATAATCTGCTCGCTTGTTTGGTTGGGTCTTCACTTATTTATGGCACTGAAAGTTGGACCTCTTTACCTGATGACCAAGTTCAAAGACCTCCTCCCAGACTCTTTCTTTATTAATATTCACCCAGCACAATGCAAATGGCTCCGGAGGCCTCTCCCCACTGGGCTGCTTTAATGTGGCAGTTATGAAAGCAGCTCAGACCAAGCTCGATTAGCATAATAATGAAGCTTCTGCTGCAATGTTATCATCCTCAAAGGAAATAGCTGGAGTGGTCATAGAGCCTTTAACAAGTGCCACTTTAGGATACAAAAGGACAGGGTGGGAAATGATGGATTGGCAAATGGGGAACGTGGGAGGGAACAGAGAGGGGTGGGAACTAGGAGGAGAAGTGCAGAGAGGGCTTGTTTGCTGTCCTTTTGCCTTGTTCCTGAGAGGCTTCCTGTGCAACGACAGAACTTCCATTAGTAGTGGTCCTTTAGAAATTCACAGATTTCTGTGTATCCAGAAAAATTCAACACAAGAGTCTCTCCTGGCTGTAGAAGAAAAAGAAACGAGCTTGCAATAACAGTAAGGCATTTCAGATGTTCAGTAATCCTTGAAGATAGGGTGGCTGGGTATCATCATCTCTCTTTTACAGATGAATGTCTATTCATCCATCCATGTATGTAAGCATCCATCCATCTTCTGTCTGCCTCCAGAAATGACGTAAGGCAGTCTTTAGATGAAGTATTCAAAATCTCAATGCTAGGAAGAGGCAGTGTTCAGATTTGAACTTGGATCTGCTGTCACTCTTCCCCAACACCACGATTCTCTGTAATTGCTAAAAACCCAAACCAAGGACCATTTGTCTGAACTTGAAGTGCATTGTCAAGAAACAGGTCGGGCTGGATTCTCGTGGCTGTCCATATTTACTCCTCGCCGTTTTTGCAGTTGGGAGATCCTCACCTGAGTATGGAGTGTGCCTCTATAAGACCACTTAATTGGCCATTCACTCAGTTTGGGCCAGTGTAATACCTTCAATTTGTACATTTAAGCCATTGTCTATTTTGCTGGATTTTTAAAAGCCAGGGATCAGCTGTTCACTCATTATACAGACATGGAAAACAGCAGGAAAGCTGAAGCTCTCTCCCACCATGTAAAATTGAGCACTAAGTAGAGGAATAGACTGGATAACTCAAGATCTCAAATCCCCCACCGGCTTCCTTTACCAATACATAGAACAAGAAGGAAGAAAATCTCTACTGAAGATCTCAAATCCCCCACTGGCTTCCTTTACCAGCACATGCACATAGAATAAGAAGAAAGAAAATCTCTACTGAAAACAAGAACACAGCTGGGCTGACATGTTAGGCCTGTGGCATTATTACTAGAGTCCTGAGCCAGAGGCCTGACTCTGGAGGTCTCAGCTAGTCAGGTCTGGCTACTTGTTCCCAGAACCAAACAGAAAAGATACTGGTGAAAAGTAGGAAAGGTAACTTTAACCAATGTGGCCATATTGGGAGGCAAAGTGAGATCCTGCTTGTGAGCCCTGTCTTTGAGATGCTGACAAGAGCTTTAGGTTTTAATAGAGGAAGAATTGGGGCAGCAGGGAAGAGTTACCTTTCCTACTGAAAGACCTCTGGGCACCACTGCAGGGATCTGAAACAGGATGCTGCAAATCTCCCTGCAAATCTGGCCTCAATCTTAAAAGAGAATGAGATAGGTTTGGTAAATTTAGTGCTAATAAACCTTTTTTTACTAGTTTTTAGATGAACACTCTTTAAGTGATTAACGTGCCTACATGCAGAGCTGAGCAGTGTAACTGAGCTTAGGGTAATAAAGAAGACAGACTCAAATTGAAGGCAGAGATGTCAAATTTTATCCTGCTTTTAGTTACCCACTGGGCATCTGCAGTCCTAAATAAAGAGTCTCTGCTTTTGGCAAAGGCAACTTCTCTAAGTCCCTGTTATATCATATACATATTAGGGGAGACGGTTCTTTAAGAAACTTCCTTCATGGCCTATGTGTTATGGAAGATGAAGTCTCCCCATTTGGTTCCTAAAGGATGATTTGGAGAGGAGACAAGCTGAAAGATCAGAGGCAGTCTGCATAGTGAAAATGAGAGAACACAGAAAAGTAGATGGGGAGAGGGAGTGATCCAGAGACAGAAGCTGTTACCAGAGTCCTAGGTTAGAGCCAGTCTGGTTTGGGGGAGTCCCATATCTGGCCACTTGCTGCAGAAACCAAATGGAACAAGAAATGATGAAAAGAGAGGAATTTATTCAATACTCTTCTACTGGGAAGGCAAGAGTGAGCAAACATTCTCATTTCTGTCTTGGAGGGGCCGAATGATACAAGCTTCAGGTTTAAATAGGGGAAGCATTGGGGCAGGCGGCCAGAGGTATGCATAATTAAGCAGTCTTAGTCAAATGGTGCCGTCTGGTTGATTGTTATCTCAAGTCTGGCTCTGTGAGGCTCTGGGGAAGTCCTCTTGCTTGAGGGGCAACTGGGTTCCCAGGAGATAATCGCTTCTGCTTAGTGGGGCAGCCTCCTCTTGGGGTGACCATCCCCCAAGGCTTTGCTGTTCCTGCCAGGTTTAGGGCAATGACTAGAAATGAAGGCCCCACTCCGAGGGGGCTGGAACAGGGTATTTAAAAAGCTGGTTGACAATCTGTTGATTATGATGTCCCCGCCAGTCTTGAAAATATCTTGGCTACTCTTACTGTGGTGCCTTGGGCCTTGAAGGGGGAGGATTACCAGCTTTAGATGAATTCTCCTTAAATGATTAATGTGCCTGTGTGTAGTGTTGGGCAGTAATCTGACTCAAAGTTTTAAGGGAATAAAGGAGACAGATACAAAATGAAGGCAGAGATGCCAAGCTTTTAATCACCCATTGGGCATCTGCAGGCCAAATGAAGAGTCAGTGCTTTCTGCAAAAGCAGATTCGGGAGTCCTTGTTTCAAAGCCATATGGTGGAGGAGTGGGATTCTGAAGACAGGGGTCCAGTGAGGGGGGACCTTGGATGGAAAAGGCCCAGGAGCCAGAACGTTAAGATACTTGTGGTTTTATGATATGACTTTCTCTGTAACCCCCGACCTTTAGTAAAAGTCTCTCTCAATTTGCCACAGCTTTAATGTGGGTGGCATTTTGGGAGGTTTAATAGGAAAAGCACATTTGGCTTGGTATAGGACAGGAAGAAGAGTGTGGCCACAGAAGGGGAGGTGTGACAATTTATGAGATCACCAGGAACAGGAAATATGAGCAATGAGTAACCATGTAAGACGCTAGGGAATCAGCCCCAAACCTTCCAGTACATGGAATGTCCTCCCATATTTAAATAGTAATGGGGCCAGGAACAGTGGTGCACACCTGTAATCCCAGCTACTCAGGAGATTGAGGCAGGAAAATCCTAAATTCAAGGGCAGCTTAGGCAACTCAGGGAA
>PVLC010034025.1:0-17145 GCA_004027655.1 Graphiurus murinus | reverse complement strand
GTTACACTTCAGATAGAGGTTTAATAACTAGGATATACAAAGAACTCAAGAAAATCTCAACTAAGAGAGCAAACAACCCAATCAAAAAATGGGCAAAGGACCTAAATAGACACTTCACAAAAGAAGAAATACAAATGGCCAATAAATGTATGAGGAAATGTTCCACATCATTGGCAATCAGGGAGATGCAAATCAAAACGGGTTCGCGGCCAGACTCAGCTACCTAGTGAGGCACTCCGCAACTTAGTGAGACTCGGTTTCAAAATAAAGAATAAAAAATGGGGCTGGGGGTATAGCTCGGAGGTAGAATGCCCCTGAGTTCAATCCCCAGTACCGCCAAAAAAACAAAACAAAACTATTTTTTATTTTATTTTGAAACAGGGTCTCACTGAGTTATGGAGGGCCTCACTAAGTGGCTGAGGCTGTGAGTAAACCTGTGATCTTCCTGTCTCATCTTCCTAAGTACTGGTATTACAACCATGCACCACCATATGCAGCCAAATATTTATTTTTTTATGAGAAAATATGCTACACATCCAAGATTTTCCCAAATATTTGCTATTTATTTATTGGTACTGGGGACTGAACAGGGACATTCTTCCTCCGAGCTATACTCCCAGTCCTTTTCATTTTTATTTTGAAACAGGATTTTGCTAAGTTGCAGAGGGTCTTGCTAAATTGCTGAGGCTAGCCTCCAACCTAAGATCCTCTTGTCTCAGCCTCCCAAGGACTGAGATTACAAGCATGTGCCACCACACCCAGATATTTTTATTTTTAATATTTTATATATATATATATATGTATATATGTACATATGTATGTATTTGAACTCAGGGGCATTCTTCCTCCAAGCCACACCCCAGACCTCTTTATTTTTTGCTTTAAATCAGTGTCTTGCTAAGTTGCTGAGGCTGTCCTTGAACCCATAATCCTCTTGTCTCAGCCTCCACGCTTGTTTTTACTTTTTAAAAATTATTTTCTAAGCATTTTATTTGTTTTATTGGATAAACCATTTTTGATAGTTCAGTCACTGTTGTATATTCTCCTTTTTCCCCCTGGTATATAATTATAGAGAATAAAGATCATTTACAGGGAATAGAGGCTGGGAAGAGCATGAAAGAATTGAAAAGAGAAGTAGCACACTAATATAAATCCCAAGACCAGAGCTGTTCAATAGAAATATAATGCAAGTTGTTGGGTGTGGTGCTGCCGGTGTGTAATCATAGTACTTTGGAGGCTGAAACAGGAGAATCACTGGTTCAAGGCCAGCCTTAGCAACTTAGCAATACTCTTGGCAACCTAGTGAGACTCTGCTTCAAAATAAAAAATAAAAAAAGGTCTAGGAGGGTGAGCTTGGAGTTAGAATGCTCCTGGTTCAATCTCCAGTACCAAAAAACAAAAACAAAAACAACAACAACAACAAAAAAAATCAAGCAAATACTACAGTCTCATAGAAAAATAAATGAGAGATTTTTTTTTCCATTGCATGTCAGTTGCAAAAACTTAACTCAATATTTTGGAAAAAGTGGTGCTATCTTAGGAAGTTTGCGATCAGAGGTTCTTAGATGTCGCCTGTTATGGGCTGAATTGAATTGTGTTTTCCCAAAGCTCCTATGTTGAGGACCTAACCCCTAGTGTAACTATATTTAGAGAGAGGGCCTTTAAGATGATAAAGTTAAATGAAGTGGTACAGTAGGGCCCTAATCCAATGTGACTGATGCCCATGGAAGGAAGGGAAGGGAAGGGAAGGGAAGGGAAGGGAAGGGAAGGGAAGGGAGGGAGGGAGGGAGGGAGGGAGGGAGGAAGGAAGGAAGGAAGGAGAAGAAGAAGAGGGGAAGGAGGAGGAGGAGGAGGAGAAAGGAAAGAGAAGGGAAGGGAAGGGAAGGGAGGGGAAGGGAAAGGAATGGAAAAGAAAAGAAAAGAAGAAAAGATCCAGGACACAAGTAGGTACTTGCAGAGAGAAAAGCCCATGGGAGGACACAGCAAGAAGGCAGCCATCTGCAAGCCAATGAGGGAGAATCCACCCCACTGGCACCTTGATTTTGGTCTTCAGAAATCTGGAAGTGTGAGGAAATGAACTGCTGATGTTTAAGCCACCCGGACTATGGTGTTTTGTTACAGCAGCCCTAGCTGACTAAGATACCCCACTGCAACCTACCCCCACCCATCCCCAAAATATATACTTTTTTTTAAATATAGAAGAATAAAATGAGCATAGAGTAAGCAAGCTTGATATGTCACTTCCTGTTAGTCAGTGAGGTGCTCTTTTAACATAAAATACCATAAAGGCACATTCTAGCTGCAGGAACATGGAAAAGAAGATTTAATTCTTTCTTGCTGTCTTGTTTACATAGCACTGAAGAGATGTTGGAGCACTTGGTAGAAAAGGGTTCCTTACAAGCTGGGTGTGATGGCACATGTCTGTAATCTCAATACTTGGGAGGCAGAGACAGGAAAATCACAGGTTTGAGGACAGCCTCAGCAATTTAGCAAGACTCTCAGGAACCGAGCAATACCCTTTTTCAAAACAAATAAAAAGGGCCGCAGATATAGCTCAGACGGAGAATACCCCTGGGTTTAATCCCTAGTACCAAGGAAAAAGGAAAGAAAAGAGCTCCTTACAATCACTTTTTGTTTTATTGGGGACTGTCTTGTCTATACATGCTGCCTGCTTCTGTTTCTACTTGTAACTCTTGTATTTTGTAGTAAAACATCAGCATGTCTAAGAGGGTACTGATATATTTCTTGATGACAATAATAGAACATATTTTGACTGCTTGGCTATTCAAGCAAGGAAACACTGACTTCAATATGAAAAGAAAACTGAATACCAAAAGACAAAATAAGAAGTTCTGAAAGGGAAATAATTGAAGAGTGATTGTCAGACACAGAAGAATTTTAAAAAATTTGTTGTCATTCAGCCTGGGTTAAGTAGGGCCAGGTGGGACCTGTAAGCAGTGATTAGGGCTCTGTTCTCATGAATGGGTTAATCTATTCATGTGATTAATGGGTTATCATGAGAGTGAGTTGAGAGTGGGCAATTTGACTGTGTCTCTCCTCTCTGAGTATGCTCTATTCTTGCCACATGATGCCCTGTGCTGCTTCAGAATTCTGTCAGCAAGAAAGCTGTCACTAGATGCAGCCCCTTGCCCTAGAACCTGAACTATAAGCCAAATGAACACCTTTTCTTTATGACTAACCCAATCTGTTGTATTATTAGCAACATAGAAAGTACTAGACCAAGACTTAACTTTTTTTTTTTTTTTCGGTACTGGGGATTGAACTCAGGGGCATTCTACCTCTGAGCTATATCCCCAGCCCTATTTTTTATTCTTTATTTTGAAATCGAGTCTCACTAAGTTGCGGAGTGCCTCACTAGATAGCTGAGGCTGGCCGCGAACCCAGATCCTCCGATCTTAGCCTCCCGAATGCTGGGATTACAAGCGTGCGCCACCACGCCCGGCCAACTTAACCTATTTTTAATTGTGATTTCTTTTTGGTACTGTGGATTGAATCCAGGGGCATTCTACCTCTAAGCTACACTCCCAGTCCTATTTTATATTTTTATTTTAAAACAGGGCCTCATTAAGCTGCTGAGGGTTTTGCTAAGTTACTGAGTCTGGTCTTGAACCTGCGATCACCCTGTCTCAGCCTCTCAAGTGCTGGGATTATAAGCATGCACCACTACACTCAGCTCAACTTAACCTTTTTAAGTCTATCTTTATAATATGTAAATAGTAAAACCTAGGATATGAAGATATGTAAACTGCTTGGCATTTAGTAACTCTCCATTTATTTGTATTATTTTTCACATCAGCAGCTGTTCCTCTGAGTCCCCGGTCAGTTGTCAGACTTGCAGCAGTCTGTGGGGCTCTACAGATACCCTTCTTAGGAATCCTGAGTATGGCTTTTAGGGAAACCACAGAGTAGGTCCCTCAGGCCCAAGTCAGGACTAGCTGCAGCTGCCTTGGTGTTTCTTTTGTGACTAACTCCCAGAACAATTAAATCCATGCACAGATTCATTTAATCAGCATTTTTTTTTTTTTTTGGTACTGGGGTTGGGTCCCAGAGGCATTCTACCTCCATGTTATACCCCCAACCCAACTTTATTTCTTATTTTGAAACAGGGTTGCTGAGGACCTCTTTACGTTGCCTAGGCTGATTGTGAACCTGGAATCCTCTGGTCTCAGCCTCCCAAGTACTGGGATTACAAATATATGGCACTACGTCTGGCTGGTTTGATTAGTATTTTGTGTGAGCCCTCTGTGTACCAGGCACTGGGCTAAGTGATGGAGATGGCCCCGCCCTCACGGAGTTCCAACCCAGAGGGGAAAGAAATCAAGGAAGAAGGTCAGCGCTTTGTTGTGAGGTTTTCACCTGTACTCCAGGAGAAGGATGAAGGTTTCAAAATCACACATTTTTCCTTCTTTTGAAGAAAATCATGAATGTTGGATTGTATAGGAGAAAAGCATCGGAAGAAGAGGATGTTTCTGTGGATACAATAGTTTCTCTTTTTTGGCCTCAACCAGCCATGGATGTCCATTTTCAAAAATATAGATGATTTAAGCTCATTGTTCAATTTAATTTTGTTTTGTAGCTCTTTTTATTGCTGTTAGCACTAGGGATTGAACCCAGGGGCATTCTACATCTGAGCTATTCCTGTTTATATTTTTTATTTTGAAATAAGGTCTCACTAAATTGCTGAGGGTCTCACTAAATTACTAAGACTGGCCTCAAACCTGCAATCTTCCTGTTTCAGCCTCCCAAGTACTAGGATTACACGTGTGTGCCACCAGGTGCAGCTGTAGCTATTTCTTGGGTTTTGTTTTTGTTTTTTCAGTATTGGGGATTGAACTCAGGGGCATTATACCTCTGAGCAAGTAAATATGGTCGGGGGTATAGCTCAGTGGTAGAGCACCTCCCCTCCCCATCTCCTATATCAACTCCTCCACCCCAACACAAATAGAAATATAACTTCCTTCTTTATCTTAAATATGAGTAAATGGAAAGGAGAAGAGATTAGAGTGATTTATTGATTCTAGATAACATTCACAGCATTACATTTACCTCTAAAGTTCATTATTTAAATTATTCCTCAATTCAGACAGGCTTCTCCTATAATTAAAGTTCTCTCTCTTTTTTTTTTTTTTCTTTTTCTTTTTTGGTGGTATTGGGAATTGAACCCAGGGGCATTCTCCTTCTGATCTCCACTCCCAATTCTATTTTGTTATTATTTTAATTTTGAAACAGGGTTTTACCAAGTTACTGAGGGCCTTGATTAATTGCTAAGGCTGGTCTCAAACCTATGATCTTCCTGTCTCAGACTCCCAAGTACTGGGATTACAGAAATGCACCACCACACTCGTCTAATTTTTGTTTTGTTTTGTTTTGGAAACAAGGTCTTCCTAGGTTGCTAAGCCTGTCCTTGAACCTTCAATCCTCATGTCTTAGCCTCCCAAATACTGGGATTATAGGTGTGCACCACCACACCTGACTTTAACCCTCTTAATAAAGAGATAATGCTAGAAATAAAGCAAATAGCCTACCACACCAATGTTGGGAAGCAAAGTTCCTATTCAGGTCTGTTCCAATGCAACGGTTGTTCTCATGGAAAGAGCGATTCTTTCTCCACATGCGATTCTGTGTGAACAAGACAGGAATAGGTAACCAGGGTGGCCATGTTTGCAGCTCAAGGAAAGACGTGACATGGAGTCCCAGGGACTGGGGCTGGGTTTCCCTCCTTCACCCCACACCTTTCCTCAGGTCATCTGTCACTGTCTTCACATTCTTCCTTTCACAAGCGCCCATTTCTATCTGGGTCTCAGTCATGCTCACTCAAACTATCTTAGTTTGAACCAAACAAAATTTGACAGATTTTGACCCATACAAATAAAAAAATTTATAAGGTTCCACTAGGCCGCATATTGGCCTTATTGCTTGTTGTGGTTGTGATGGTACTAGAGATTTTACTGCTGAGCTACAGCCCCCAGCCCCATTTTAAAATTTTCATTTTGAAGTGGTCTTGCTGGGTTGATGAGAGTCTCACTACTTGCTGAGGCTGTCCTTGAACCTGTGATCCTCCTGTCTCAGCCTCCCAAGTACTAAAATTACAGGCATGTACCACCATACTTAGCCAGCCTTATTGCTTAACCTCGTTTCCTTTCAATTAATTCTATGAGTAGGCTCGTTCTGAGTCCCTTCAAAGAAAAGCAAAATAACTTTGTATCTCAACTCAAAACTCTGAGTGTCAATGCTCTCTTTTTGTATTGTAGTTATTGTTTAAATAGTCCCCTTTTTTTAGATGCATGCTGAAATGTTTATTAATGAAATGATGCTATGGTATCTGGGATTTGCTTCAAACAATGTGAGTAAGATGGAAGTGGGTGGAGGATATACATAAAACAAGCTTGGCCATGAGTTGTCCTAGGTTTGGGTCTCAAATGACTCCCAAAGGCCCATGTGTTGAATGTTTGGTCCCCAGCTGGAGGCACCATTAGGAGGTGAGCACTAGTAGGAGGAAGTTAGGTCACTGGGGTTATGCACTTGAAGGGGATATTGGGACCATGGCCCCTCCTCTCTCTCACTGTTTCCCAGTCACAACGTGGTGAGCGGCTCTGCTCTGCTACATGCTTCCCACCATGATGTTCTGCCTCTACACAGGCCCCAAAACAATAAAGCCAAATGACCATGGGCTGAAACCTTAAGCCAAAATAAACCTTTCCTCCTTTCAAGTTAATTATCTCTGGCATTTTGTCCCAGCAATGAAAAAGTAACTAATACACATTTTGGGGTTGTTGTTGTTTTGGTTTGGTTTTGTATTTTTGGTACTGGGGATTGAACTCAGAAGCATTCTGCCTCTGAGCTAAACATCCAGCCCCTTTTAAATTTTTTATTTTGAAACAGGGTATCCCTAAATTGCTGAGGCTGTCCTTGAACCCGTGATCCTCTGTCTCAGCCTCCCAAGTGGGACTGGGATTATACACATGCACCACCACACCCAGGTAATACAAGTTGGATATCATTGAAGCTGTGTGATGGGAACATAGGAGGTTACTATATATAATTATGTTCACCTCCTTTTATGTTTCAGGTTTTTCATAATAAAACAAATTTTTATTTCATAATAAGACCTTGTGCCAAAATGCAGTGAATAATTCAACCTCTATATCATATATCCCCAATGAAGGCATGTTTTGTTTTGTTTTCACCTACCTTTTTCCATGTGTAGTCATAACCATCCACATTAATAACTGGCATAACATAGAAATCCATGTGCCTCAGAATATTAGTATACAGCTTTTCTTTCTCATAGAATTGAGTTACCTACAAATCAAACCAAGGATGTTTAACAGCATCTAATTTGCAGTCCTAAACTTAGTCTGTTTTTTTAATATGATTTTATTTTTCAAAAGTCACTTTTCAATTTGCAGATTTAACTTTTAGGAATTTTTGTTGTTTGTGGTACTAGGAATTGAACCCAAGGGCGTTCTACCTCTGAACTACACCCCTAGCATAGTTTCTATCCATCCTCCTTTTTTTAAATGGAGTAAATTTAGGATACTCTGCTACGAAGTGGTGATAAATGCCTGAACATGCTTTTCCTGTTTAATAGAGGCAGAAAACAGAACTATGCTTTTTTTCTTTCTTTCTCCCCTTTTTTGCCATACTGAGGTGGTTTTTTGTTGTTATTGTTGTTATTGTGTTTTTGTTTTTTGTTTTTTGTTTTTTGTTTTTTTGTACTGGGGATTAAACCCAGGGGAATTCTACCTCTAAGCTACACCCCTAGCCCTTTGTATTTTTTATTTTGCAACAAGGTCTCACTAAATTGCTGAGGCTGATCTTGAACCTGTGATCCTCCTGTGTCAGCTTCCCTTGTACTGGGATTACAGGTATATACCACCATGTCCAGTTTCCATGCTGGATATTAAACCCATGGACTTCTGCATGCTAGGCAAACACTCTACCACTGAACTATATCCTCAGTCCCAGAACTATATGTTTAAAAACTTTCCTTCAAAGCCAGGCATGGTGGTGCACGATATAATCCCAGTACTTGGGAGGCTAGACAGTAGGATCGCGGGTTCACAGCTAGCCTCAGCTACTTAGTGAGGCCCTCCTCAACTTAGTGAGATCCTGCTTCAAAATGAAGAATAAAAAATAAGGCTGGGGTATAGCTTAGAGGTAGAATGTCTCTGCGTTCAATCCTCAGTACTGCAAAAACAAACAAACGAACAAGCAAAAAAAATTTCCTTCAAAAAAGATTTTTTTATTAAAGTCACAAAGTCCACTACAAAGAGTTAAGGAAACAAAAATTTAGATATAGTTCAGTTCCGTTTTCAATAATCTATATTATTCAGAGCTTATGAGGTCTGGGGATGTAGCTCAGTGGTAGAGTGATTGCCTAGCATGCACAAGACCCTGGGTTCAATTGCCATTACCACAACAGAACAACAACAAACACCTCTATCAGAACTTGTCTTGTCCCCAGACCTGATTAAATACTGTCCTATATTGTCCTTAGAACTTTTCATCAAGCTTAATTTTTGCTAGAATAGTGTTTTTTTCCCCAAGCATCTAGTCATTTGGCTTTAAAATCAGTGGTGGCTTTTCTTAAATACTCATTCCAAGTTCCTAATATACATCATCAGGAATTCGTTCCTCTTAGTTTTAGATTCATATCCAGCCTAGGGTTACATATTTCCAAATGATTCAAGGGCATCCACAAAGTTTACTCCAAAATGACCAAGTATGCAAGCAGGTGAACCACAGAGACATTTTATAGTCGGTTAAATCATTTCATCTAGGACTTAACTTTGACTTTAAATTTTCATTTGTGACAACATTGCTTCATTTTAATTTGTGGGTTAGTTTTAAGTATTTAAAATACTAGATTCATGCTTCCACATAATAATCACCAAAGTCATATTAAAATTCTTAGGACAAACAATCAAACATGAGAGAAACAATGAAACATGAGAGAAAGGAAAGTCCAAGTTTTGTTTTGTTTTGTAATCTATTACAAGTCAGAAATAAAATCTTAATGAAAAGTAGTTAAACTTTTAGAATGAGAAAAGCCATCATTTATTTATTTATTTATTTACTTACTTACTTACTTACTTACTTATTTATTTATTTTACAGTATTGGGGGTTGAATCCAGGGGCATTCTACCTCCGTGCTACACTCCCAGACCTATTTTTAATTATTTATTTGGAAACAGGGTCTCACTAAGTTGCGGAGGGCCTCACTAAGTAGCTGAGGCTGGCCTCGAACCTGTGATTCTTCTGTCTCAGCCTTCCAAGTACTGGGATTACAAGCATGCGCTACCACACCCAGCAAAAACCATCTTTTAAATAGTTAAGCATGCTGAAGGATTGCAGGTGCCAGCGGGACTCTCCATAACTTAGTGATACCATTTCAAAATAAAAATAAAAGAATAAAATAGGGCTGAGGTGTAGCTCAGAGGTAGAACACCCCTTGGTTCAATTCCCAGGACACACACACAGACACACACACACACAGACACACACACACACACACACACAAATTTAGTTAAGCAACCAGTTAAATGCATTTTTATGCTACAAATTTGCAAATTTACATTGGTGTTGTTTTTCAGTAAGAATGTAGCACTTATCCTTAGGGCTCTTTCAAGAGAGTCTATTACTTTCTAAATACTAAAGCATTTGTCATTTAATTTTTACAATGTTTGCTGAATTTTTAGTAGACATGCTATGGTGGGTTTCTTCATCTGCTTCACTTTGTTTTTCTCTCTTTCCTACTTGTTGAATAAGTCATTCAACAAGAAGGTAGGCTCTAAGAGATGCTTAGTGTTAGCCCTGGTTTTCCTTTATCTCAGGGTAGGGCTCCAGAGGGAGGAAGGGGCAGGGCTGAAACAGTCTGTGCTTTGTGTGCCAATTTTTTTTTTTTTTTAATTTTTAGTTTGAATCAGGGTCTTGCTAAGTTGCCGAGGGTCTTGCTAAGTTGCAGCGGCTGTCCTCAAACCTGTGATTCTCCAGTCTCAGCCTTCCAAATACTGCGATTACAGGCGTGCATCACTGCTCCCAGATTTATCTATCTTTTTTATTTTAGTCATTTTAGTAAGTTTCACTGTGGCCTTGATTTGCATTTCCCTAATGACTAATGATTACTATTTCATTGACCATTTTTACATCTTCTTTGGAAAATGGTCTATACAGATCCTTTGCACATTTTTAAATTGGGTTGCCTTTTTATTATTGATTGGAAGAGTTCTTTATATATTTTGGGTATGAGTCTCTTATCTCAGATATAATTAGCAAAATTTCTCTCATTCTGTGGGTTGGCTTTTCATGTTCTGTATGCTGTCTTTTGAAAAACACAAGTTTTTAATTTTTGTAAAGTCTCATTATCTGTCTTGTGGTCTCTCTTTTGTGTATATGGCTTTTGTTTCTCACATCATTTCTTTCTTTCTTTTTTTGTGGTACCGGGGATTGAACCCAGGGGCATTCTACTTCCAAGCTACACCCCCAGCCCTATTTCTTTTTATTCTTTATTTTGAATCAGAGTCTCACTAAGTTGCAGAGAGCCTCACTAAGTAGCTGAGGCTGGCTGTGAACCCGGATTCTCCAGTCTCAGCCTCCCAAGTACTGGGATTACAAGCGTGTGCCACCACGCCTGGCTCACATCATTTCTAATAAATCATCACCTAATACAAGGTCATAAAAGTTTACTTTTAAAAGTTTTCTTCTAAGGATTTTATACTTTTTTTTTACAGTTTTATAATCTGAGCCTTTACATTTTGGTCTCTGAAACATTTTGAGTTAATTTCACATGATAATGTGAAGAAAAAAAAGCAAACCCTGTATTTGCTGGAGTATCCTTAAGAAGTCACACATCAGCTAAGGCCAGGATAAGCAGATGGAATTCTGTGTGGGCTCTGAGATTGAAGACTGCCAAGTCAGTGTGAAGTTAGATGACCATTCTCCATGGCAGAAGTTCAGAGGGAGCATAGTGGTGAGAAAAGCCAGTTGATAAAGTACTGAGCGACTTGTGGTGCTCAGCACATACTAGCTGGGCTCCTGTGATGTGCCTGAACTTGTGCTGGGTTCTGGCTGTGGCTCTACAGACATGCCCAACTCAGTCTCAGCTACTTTCCTTTGCAGAAAAAGAAGAGGTCTAAATTTGGCCTCCCGAGAATGAATAAGAAGCACAGAAAGAAATAACTGGCCCCAAGCTTCCTTAAGTGTGCTATTACTTTTGCTAACTTGTCTGTATGATTTTTGGAATCTTTATTGAGCTGTAGAAGGTAATGAGAGATTTAAAAGTTAAGACTTGAATTCACCTTGGCGCCTACTGATTGATGGATTGGTACTGGGGATTGAACACAGGTACATGACCTCAGAGCTTATACCTCCAGCCTTTTTTAAACTTTTATATCCTGAAATGATGTCTTGATAAGTTGCTATGGCTGGCCTGGAACTTGTGATCCTCCTGTTTCAGGCTCCCAAGAACTGGAATACAAGTACTGGGATTACAGGTGTACCACGCCTGACTCTTTAGGGAGATATATTTATTTATTTATTTATTTGTTTGTTTATTTATTTACTTATTTATTTATTTTGATGTACTGGGGATTGAACCCAAGGGCATTTTACCTCCTCAATTAGTCCTATTTTTTATTCTTTTATTTTTGAAACAGGGTCTCACTAAGTTGCGGAGAGCCTCACTAAGAAGCTGAGCCTCCCGATCTCAGCCTCCCAAGTACTGGGATTAAAAGCATGTACCACCACGCCTGGCTCTTTAGGGAGATTTAAATGCTTGAAGTCATGGTTTTCAAACAATATGTATAAAAGTCATTTGTAAAGCTTGTAGCTTGTGAGCTTTGTAGCTACCAAGCCTCACTTCCAGATTTTTGAGCCAAGAATTCAGGGAGATGACCTGGGAAAATGCTTTTTTTTTTTTTTTTTTTTTTTGGTACTGGGGATTGAACCCAGGGGCATTCTACCTCTGGGCTACTCCCTCAGTTTTATTTTTTTGTTCTTTATTTTGAAACAGGGTCTCACTAAGTTGTAGAGGGCCTCACTAAGTAGCTGAGGCTGGTCGTGAACCCTGATCCTCTGGTCTCAGTCTCCCAAATACTGAGATTACAAGTGGGTGCCATCATGCCTGGCTGGAAAATGCATTTTAATTAGGGCCCAGTTGATTCTGACACCTGTGATCTTGGACTCCATATTGAGAAACAGTGGCCTAAAGGATAGGACTACTTACATAACCTATGAACCACAAGCAGAAAGCTGGAGAAATCCACTCTCTGGCATGGATTCCACAGTCAATCCATATGGCATTTTTGGCTGTTTGTTCTTTTCCAGAAACCTATTCAGAGAAAAGCAAAAGGCAGAAAAATAAATAAATAAATAGTCTCCATATAATAACTTTCACTTGTCAGGCAAGGTGGCTCATACTTAGAAGGGTGAGACATGAGAATTGCAATTCAAGGCCAGCCTCAGCAATTTAGCAAGACCTTAGCAAATCAGCAAGATCTTCAACAATTTAGAGAGACCCTATTTTTTTTGTTGTTGTTGTTTGTTTGTTTATTTTTTGCGGTATTGGGGATTGAACCCAGGGGCATTCTATCTACAAGCTACACTCCCAGCCCTATTTTTAATTCTTTATTTGGAAACAGGGTCTCACTAAGTTGCAGAGGGCCTCACTAAGTAGCTGAGGATGGCCACAAACCTGTGATCCTCCTGTCTCAGTCTCCCAAGTACTGGGATTACAAGTGTGCACCACCATGCCTGGCTAGAGAAACCCTATTTGAAAAAAAAAAAAAAATTAGAAAGGGCTGGGGATATATCTCAGAAGTAGAATGCTCCTAGTTCCAATCCCCAGTACTAAATATTTTAATTAAAAAATAAGTAAAATAAATAACTTTTATTTACATAGTGCTTATATTTAATTCTCATTGGAAATTTAAAAGCCATTGGATTAAGGACATTAGCTGGTGATCACACTAAGGACACTCAATTGGAACTGAGGTTTGAAGAGGGACTCTTGAAATTCTTTTTAGCCCCTCACAATTATTCAGTCATGAAAGCTGAGCATGGAGGTGTCTAAGCAGAGACCAGAGACCTAGTGCTTCCTGCCCGGTCCTCAGGCTCTGATGAGAGGCACGTGTGTGTGTATGTGTTGAGTAGCAACTTTCCTGTGGAGGTATGGAGACACCACGAACAGAAATTCCCTCACCACTGTGCCGGGAGCACACTCTTTTTTTCTCCTTTCTTTCTATTTACTTATTTTTGGTACTGGGGATTGAACCCAGGGACATTCTACCTCTGAGCTACACCCCTAACCCTTTTTTTTTTTTTGTACTGGGGATTGAACTCAGGAACATTCTACCTCCGAGCTACACTCCAGTCCTATTTTTATTCTTTATTTTGACACAGGGTCTCACTAAGTTGCAGAGTACCTCACTAAGTAGCTCAGACTGGCCATGAACTCGGATCCTCCTATCTCAGCCTCCGAAGTACTGGGATTACAAGCGTGCACCACCACGCCCGGCACCCCTCAACCCTTTTTATTTTTAAATTTGAGACAAGGCCTTACTAAGTTTCTGCACACTGACTTCAAATCTGTGATCCTCCTGCCTTAGCCTCCCAGGGGCAAGGATTACAACATGCCCACTGCGCCCAGTTCCAGGAGTACACCGTTTTGTGTGTAAACTGTTTCTTCATTTCACACAAAAAAGAAGTACGCTTCTAATTTCACACAAGCTGATACCAACAGATCAAGGGACAGAGGACTTGTCCTGACCCACAGCGTGGCAGGTTAGTATAGGGTACTGACTCTCTGGAATAAGAATTCTCAACTTTTCCTTAGTGATACCCTTTGACGTCTTTAGAAGTGTCCCCAGAAACACCTTCAAAATTTATCATAATTTATTAGATTTAAAAAATTACTTACAACACAACTTTGGGTTATGGAGTGAAAAAGAGAAGAGTGTTGTAAAATCTAACAAAGACATAGAATTGTGATACTAAAACAAGAAAAAAGAGTTAAATATTGCCATGTACTCCCCTCCAGGAGATTTTTGTTTGTAACCTGGAGTTAGAAATATCCAAGAAGAAAATAATTGAGAGAGTCAAATAGCCACTAATAGTCAAATCTTATAGCCAGAGCCAGGTATGGGAGTGTGTGCCTATAATACCAGCACTTGGGAGGCTGAAACAGGAGGATCACAAGTTCAAGACCAGCCCCAGCAACTTAGACTCAGCAACCTAGTGAGACCCTGTGTTGAAACAAAAAATAAAAAGGTCTGGGGGCATACCTCAGAGGTGGAATGCTCCTGGGTTCAATCTCCAGTAAACTCCACACCCCCCCCCCCCCACAAACGTATAACCGAAAGAGAACTACCTAGGGGATTTAATATACTTAAATGGCAAGAACATCCTGAATTGTTTAGTTGCTTTACTCATCCTTTCAGACTGTTGGTTCTGACACTGGGAACATGGAGGAACCCAAGACCCACATCATCTTAAATCCTTCATCAAGTAAAAGTAGAACTAAAGCATTCAGGATGTGTGTTCTTCCAACGTGTTCTTCCAAGGACACACAACATGGCTGAAGTAAGCGTCATGAGTGATATGTCATGATTACATGGATCTAAGCTGATCACTGAACTCAACCACTAAAGGCACCCAATATCATACATGTCTGCTGTGAGTCTGCACTGTAGGTTCTTGTCAAAGACAGATTAAAACTGAGGAATTCTGAAACAAAGTCTTATCTTTGCATGATTGAAGAGGCTCACCTATCACAATGTTGTGTAAATTTGATGTTATTAAATCAAATGTATTTTCCCAATGATTACATTTTTTCAGAATTTCTTTTTAATTTTTTTAAAGGAAGAGATTGGTGGAAAACAGAAATTAGAAATTGTAGCAGGTGGAAATTATTATGGTGATAGGTCCTAAAATTCTCCCAGTGGCTATATTCACTGAAATTTATACTAAGACCAGCTTATTCAAGACAGAAAACACCCTGTCTAAGGTACATTAGATCGGTCAGATTCTCTCCCATAATAGTTTGTAACTGAAAATAAATATCTGAGTGGACAGTGATTGGAGCATATGACATAATGTTCATAAAATGAACCATCATTTTATCAAACATTATGGCCCTAGTTTTTGTCCTTCCCTAGGTTTGGTTCTTCAGCTCTCACTTTGATTTCAAAATCTGCAGTAATGTTTGCTCAATAAGGGGCTTTTCTGTCTCTTTCTTTCTCTCTCTCAGACTAAGTCAGTCGGTCTGAAGTGTGGTATAAATAAGACCAGAACTTGAAAAATAATCCAGACTACTTTCTTCATTTTATAAATGTGAATGCTGAAGCCCATAGAAAGTGAAATTGCTTATCTAATATCATATATACAGAATTGATTCTAGGACTGGAGTTCCAACTCTTACATCATCACTACATTCTTAAAGGTAATAACAACCCCTAAATAGCTGGATATTCAAGTTAAGGAGCAACTGAAATGCAAATATTTCCATAACTCAAATAAAAAAGATCCAAGTTATAACAAATACCACTGGAGAATTAATCCCTCCCTTCAAGTTGAAAGACCAGAGGCTTTCCTCATAACATACCTTTAAAACATAAAGTGGGTTCTTCTCATATGAGGATCCAATGTGGATTTTTTTAAGCATATCAGGATGCTTCTCAACTATAACTTCTATCCAAGAATAGATCTATCCAAATGAAAACTGGAGGTTAGTCACAGGTCAAGTTCAAAATATTTCCTGACCAAAGGAAGGAGACAACTTCAAAGAAAAGAGATTCCTCTAAAACCTTTGCATATGGAAAATTAAGACACCTGGAGCCAGGCTTGGTAGTGCATGCTATATGCAATATAGCAGCATACTTGGGAGGCTGATACAGGAGGATCACAGGTTCGAGGCCAGTCTTAACAACTTAGCAAGACCCTGTTTCAAAATAAAAATTTAAAAAGGCTGGGTGTGTAGCTTGGAGGTTGAATGTTCCGGAGTTTAACCCCTAATACCATAATAAACAAATTAAAATAAAACACTTGAGATGGGATGTTTCTTCTTCTGTTTTAGAAAAATTAATAAAATGAAATTTTTGATAAATGCCAAGGTTTAGAGAAAGCAAAAAAGTACTAAGAAATATACAACAAAATAGTAAAACTAATCTTCAATGTATTACCCTTGAAAGTTATCTTTATAGGCTTATCACATTGAGTTCCTGTGTGAAATACTCTTACCATCATTCAAGAGTTCATATGAGCCAGGTGTGGAGGCACATACTGGGAATCTCAATACTTGGGAGGATCACAGGTTCAAGGCCAGCCTCAACAATTTATATTATATAAAATTATATAAATTTATGTTTACATATTGAAACCCTAACCCCTAAGTACCTTAGAATGTGACTATATTTGGAGATAGTGATTAATTTAATTTGATTAATTTAAATGACACACTAATCAAATCTGACTGATGTACTGATAAGAACTAAACCTGCCAGCATCTTAGCCTTGAACTCTAGTCTCCAGATCTGTGAGCAAATAAATTTCTATTATTTAAGCTACGCAGTCTATTGTATTTTGTTATGGGATCCCAACAAATAAATACAGTCATGTAGTTGTTTTTCCTTCCTATATTTTTCTAAATCCTTCTTTGGGATATGACAAGATAACATAACTCTTTTGAACAGAATAACTTAAAGGTATATCTAAAGATATATTGCCCAATATACATATTTTATAAAAATTTTTAGGGTAGAGGAGGTAAAGGAGGGGTAGCAATGTTAAGACCCCATCAGCCAGGCACATGAATTCTAAAAGTAGAGTCCTGGTTTAACTAGCTGGAAAGGAGCAAGTGCTCCTAAAGATTAAATATAAAATTGGTTCTCATTACCTAAGTCTTGGATGTTTTAAAAACATGAATGTGAGCCGGGCGTGGTGGCGCACGCTTGTAATCCCAGCATTCGGGAGGCTGAGACCGGAGGATCTGGGTTCGCAGCCAGCCTCAGCTACCTAGTGAGGCACTCCGCAACTTAGTGAGACTCGGTTTCAAAATAAAGAATAAAAAATAGGGCTGGGGGTGTAGCTCGGAGGTAGAATGCCCCTGAGTTCAATCCCCAGTACTG
>PVLC010034024.1:0-17145 GCA_004027655.1 Graphiurus murinus | reverse complement strand
TGCCCCGCCTGGGTGGAGCGTGGGGGTCTGGAGGTGCCCACGCCACGCCCGGTCCCCGGGTCCACCGCGGTGCCCAGCCCTCGGAACTGGGCTCACCTCTGCTGTCCTGGGTCCCAATTCCGGGAGCCCGCAGCCCTTGGCCCTATGTCAGCAGCCTGCGCCGCGCCTGCACTCCCGCAGAGGTGCTGCCTGGAGTACTCCCTTGTTTCAGTCCAACTCTCCGCGGGCCCTGGGTCCGCCGGGGAGTGCCTAGTTCGCGGAATCAGATTCACCTCCACAGCCCCGGGTTCTCGCTCCGCCAGTGAGCCCCGGCTCACCTCCGCAGTTCCCAGTTGTAGCTCTGTCGGGCCCGCGGCTCGCGGCCGGCCGGAGGCCGGCGGCCGCACTCGCCTTCACTCCCTCCGAGGTGTTTGGAGAACTCCTTTGTTTCCCTGACCGGCTATCTGAGTTTTCTTCCGTTGTGGTTCAGCTTTCGCCCCTTTTTGTTGCTTTTTTTTTTTTTCTGTAAAGAAGCTGGTTTGGGGGCAAATTTGATTTGAAAGAACAGCATCTGGGGAGAGGTATTTCACTCAGACGCCATCTTGTCCCAATCTCCCATCGGGAGTATAAATTGATGTAACCAATTTAGAAGTCATTTTGAAAATATCTATAAAATATTTAAATACACATAAATTTTGAGTGGGGGTTCCGTATCTAGCAGAAACTTTGGTTTACAAATTATCCCAAGATAAATGGATAGGGATAATCAATTTGATAGCTTGTGGAAATGAAAAAAAATTGAAAAACCCCTTGATAATCTAAATGTCCATAAGCAGTGAAAACTAGAAGTGATCAAAATGACCATGGTGTCTAAGGATAGCTAAACAATGGCAGATTATGCATTTATTTAAAATTATGTATAACATATTTATGTGCATGTTTGCAAAGATGTATAAAATAAAGTAAAGCCGGACGTGGTGGCGCACGCCTGTAATCCCAGCATTTGGGAGCCTGAGACTGGAGGATCCAGGTTCGAGGCCAGCTTCAGCTACCTACTGAGGCACTCCACAACTTAGTGAGACCCTGCTTCAAAATAAAGAATAAAAAATAGGATAGGGGATATAAGTATAGCTCGGAGGTAGAATGCCCCTAAGTTCAATCCCCAGTACTGCAAAAAAAAAAAAAAAAAGTAAAAACTGCATGTACATATACATATGTGATGGCGGAAACAGGGTTATTTTCTGAATATACGTACAGGAAATACTAGCAAATACTAGCAGCAGTGATAATCTTTAGAAATGAGTGATGAGAGAGTTTTTATTTCTTACTTGAATTTTTAAAGCATTACTTCAATTAAAAATAAAAAAAACAATGTGTATTATTTGTATGGGGGATTGATGGGCCATTATTATGTCTTTTATTTTTTCTTCTAAAAGTTAATTGTTGTTATAAATATGGATATAGGTGTATTGTCTTGTATGTTTGAAAATATATTCCGTAAGTAAAGATATACCAGGCAACAGAGGAAAAACATGAAAAAGAAAATTATTAGCATGGAATTCCACTATTAGAACTATAATGCTTGACAAAACACAACACACAAAAGAACAATGAGCATCAATCACAGTTCAATCATGTATGGTGAGGACTGATGATAATTAGATCCCTAATATTGCATGCACCTTGTACTTCTGGGAAACTAACCACTCATCTTCCAAAAACCATGAAATAGGGGATGATGGGAGAGAGTATTTCAACATTATCATGTGACTTTGCCTATAATACATACCTAAGTCTTAAGGCATAGATTTCATTTGCTTTTACCAATGTTTTATGAGAATTTCATAGAAAAGATAACTGCATTTGTCAGTGATACTCAAGTTAGACAGTCCGTGTGGGTTGCTAGCCCTTTGATGGAGAATATGTTAAGATGGTTTATTCTGGCCAGCATTTCACCTAAGAAAATCCAACCCCACAATCCTTCACAATTATCCACAGTTATAGTACAACCAATGTAGCCTCCTTCTTTGAGATTTAGGACAATAATTTGTGTTAAAGCTAAAATAGTCCTGAATGGAGCAATACATCAAGTTGTTGGCAGTCATTTGGAACAATGGTGTAGACTTGTTGATGTATTCCTTTCCAAAAGGCATACAGTGGGGGAAAAACGGTAAGGGAGGTGGTGTTGCTTAATATATAGAGAAAAGGGTTTTGGTACATTTTTTTTAGCAACATTATTTCTATGCTTTGCATTATTACACAATGGACTTGATTTCTTTGTGACAAATGGGTATGCCTTATTGTAATTATGATTCATCTTTATGTTGTATATCTTCATCAATTTTCTCACTTTCATTAATGCTCCTTTGTCTAAAGAAAGTAGACAAGAAGAGCAATGCAAATTTTATTTTAAGCCCTACATTGCACTGACAGTGAATGCTCCATGTCCACTGCTTTGGCAAATAAAAGCGATGGTTAAGACAAACAGACTGAATTAGGATTGGTGGGAGTACAGCTAGGCCCACCCACTGGGTAAATGTGACTACCACCTGAAATTCAAAAATTTCTGATGAATAAAAATAACTATGAATGATTCTGCATACCTTACCTGATTCACAGCATATGGTAGAGGTACTGCATTGCCAAGAATATAATGTTTTTGTCTGGATTATATTCTGATGTTTCACTTGGAAGCTTTACCTATGTATGACTGGCAGAAGAAGACTTTGCTGCTCCATGCTGACAGAATTCACTACAAAAGACTGATATTCTAAACAAAATAATCAGGAATTGCATGGAATTAAATGTCAATCTGATGCAAGAACAGCTAAATTAATTTGAATATGTACAGTATCTCTAAATATCTTACTTGTGTAGTCACAAATATTAAATGCTAACCATTGGCATATTTCAATTGCTTGAGCTTTTTCCATGAAATTATTTGAGATTTTTTCCATAGGTATGTGTTTCTCTGACTGATTATTATTAGTCATAAATAATTGTTATTTCTATGTCCAGGTTTCTCCATTCTATGGTGAAGTAACTTGCTTTGGGGAGATAAATTAACTCTCACTTATTTATTTAAAATAAAAATGGTGTAAAGTATACATTTGTTCTCTCCCTTCACCTTCATCTCTTCTTCTGTCTCTGTACTAAATGTCCCCTGAATTCTTCCCTAGCCCCAGCAGTAACATTAGCACTCTGGCAGAGCCTTATGAGCCCCAACTTCTCCAGTCACTTCTGCCTTATCAAAACGTTATTATTGTCTCATCTTCTAAAGACTCCCCTCACATTGAAAAGATGAACAACTCATTTTGTCCATTGATAATAAAATTAGGGGTGAAAGAGATATTGAACTTCTCTATTAGCCTGTTATTGTTGTAATAACATTGCATAACAAAGTAGTCTCTGAATCTATTGGCTTATAACAATAAGCATTTATATTTCTTACAGACCTAAGCACCAGATGGCATATTCTGCTTCAGGAGAGGCTGAGCTTGGCTCTGGCTCTGGTCCAGTTCAGGTCCACTTCACTTGACTCCTTCTGGGGCTCAGGTATAGGGGACACTGGCTTTCTGGGACATGCACTTCTCATGGCAATCAATCACAGAAACATATGAGGTGAAGCCAAAATGCACAAATATATTTAATGTCTCTGCTTTATGTACACAAGTTTTTCTTCAGTGAAAGCAAGTCTCACAATCAAGCTCAACATACTTCAAAGCCTCGTGACAGGAAAGAAGTAAATAATTGAGAATCTATATACCTTTCAAAGAAATGTATTTGCTCTTTCATGAGAACATACTAGAGATAATACTATGGCTTAAATGAAAGTACAATTTGTGTTGATATAAAGATGGGCATCACTGTAGTTGATATACTCCTCCATCTGCTTCTCACAGAGAGCCCTACAAATTACATGCCACAAATATTCTATTTATCAGTCACATATTATGAATAAAACACTCCTAATATGTGTCAGGCACTATTTTAAGTACATTTTGTACATTAATTTTTTAATTATTTTAGTAATCCTATAAGATAATATCTATTCTGATTTCTTTGGCAGGTTAATAAAGCATAAAGAGACTTACCAATTTGCTCAAGGCCACACACTTCATGAACTCCCATGAGACTAGATGTGCAAATGAACAACTGCCAGACCATCTGTAAAAATAGAACTCCAACCTATGACCTGCAACAACGTGCCTTAAAAAACCAACCCATTATCTATAACTAGCTCAGGAAGCCAGCCTGCTATAAATCAGACTTATAGGAAGTCAGACTGAGAGCTCAAGTAACAATCCAGGAAACCAAACAATAGCTCCTGTAACAATCTGCTCAAAATAGCCAGGACTTGATTAATAACTGACAGATCCCCTAATTTTGTCCCTGTTTCTAATTTAGGACCAACCACAGGGTCCAATTTTCAGACCTAACAAGTCACATAGGATCCTGTTTCTACTTAGCTCCCCCTACAGCTACCCTGTCAGTGGCTTCCAGTCAAGGCAAACCTGAAGTCTTACCTGTTTTTCCCTCTAAAGTTTTCCTGCTCCTCTGGTGACCTTAGGGTCTCTTTCTAAATACAAGTGATGTGGCTGATTCCTTTGTTATAGAAATTTCTGAATAAATATCTTTTGTTGTTTTCATTTTAGTTAGTCTCATTTATATTCACATAATCAAAGAAATATCCATCATATAGAATTGAATTTGTGTATATCTGAGACTAAAATTATACTTATCACTACAGAAAAACCAAGGATAAGGTCTCTTTAAGATATAATTTTGATAATATGGCCTACTTATACTTGTTATTTAGAGTAGTATCTAAATATATTCACAGAAAATCCAAATTGATAATCACAAGAAAACAACAATAATAACAGCAATAGTTTTTTTAATTAAACCATTGCTTAGTTTAGTTTCTTGAAAATTCAAATTAAATCTATCATGTGATTACTGGGATTAACCTCATCTCACAGATGGGACTCAGGCTTAAAAGGGTGTAAGAAACTTGCTGATGCATACATTGTTCTGATATTGTACAAAGTTTAACTTTGTTGGTTTAACTCCACAATTCAAGTAATTTATGCTTAACTCAATGCCTGGCACACAGTAGGAATTAAATTTACCAAACAACAGAGTAAGTAGCAAGTGTAAATCAATCAACTACTGACACTCATTAAAATTGACACTGGCCCTGAAAACCTACTTATCAATCTGCTTAGAACTTATTTATTACAACTCTTCTTTTCCTACAGGCAAACTATTTCTGTTCATTTGCATTTTTGCCACTTGTATAACCAGATTCTCCATTTAGATCCGAATATATGATCTAAACATATGATCCCTTTTACTGTCCCTGAAGGGTTTATTTTGACAGCATGCATATTGCAAACAATCAGTACTGGGTTGAGACAGGTACAGGATTCTGTGCTACTTGCTTCTGTGTCTAGTGAATCTGCTCCCGACTGTTGGTAGCTATAGTTCCAGTAGACAAATCTGAATCCAAAGTCTACAATCTCCATATTAAGTCACCTTCAAATCCTGGCCAAGCCTATGTGTATCGTGAAAAATTTTAGCTACAAGATGATTACTTGACTACTACGTGTTTTAAGAAATATACAGGGTTGGGAGCCAGGCGTGGTGGTGCTCGATTGTAATCCCAGTACTTGGGAGGCTGAGACAGAAGGATCCAGGTTCGCAGCCAGCCTAGGCTACTTAGGCCCTCCACAATTTAGTGAGACCCTATTTCAAAATAAAGAATAAAAGTGGATGAGTGTGTAGCTCTGAGGTAGAATGCCCCTGGGTTCAATCCACAGTACTGAAAAAAAAAAAAAAAAAAAAAAGAAAAGAAATATCCAGTGTTGGAAATAGCCTGTTTTTCAACTCTTTAGTCATCCATCTGAGACTGTAATCTTTGTGTACATTTGATTTAGAAAGTACAGACCAAGCCAGGCATGGTGGCACACTCCTGCAATCCCAATACTTGGGAGGCCAAGACAGGAGGATTAAAGATTCCATAAGGCCAGCCTCACCAACTTAGTGAGATTCTCAGGAACCTAGCAAGACCCTGTTTCAACATAAAAAATTAAATAGGACTGGGGGTATACTTCAGAGGTAGAATTGAGCCTCTGGGCTCAATCCCCAGTAACACACACACACACACACACACACACACATACACACACACACACACACACACACACACACACACACACAAAGAAAACAGACCACTCCCTCCAAAAAACTTGAGATTCATTGTAAGGAGACCTGAAATGGTAATGTACAATAAACTTCACTGAAAAACACTGAAGCCATGATATGAGGATTGTATCCACAGCAAAAAAAATGTTTAAAGATTTTTTATAATGTCTACAGGGAGAAGGTATGCTTTTTCAGTTAGAAAAATGGCTATAGCTTTAATAAAAGAAGGAGAACATTCCAGACATGGGAAATAACATGGACAGAGGTGGAGTCATAGGAGCAAGGTGGAGTCATAGGAGCAAACAAGACGTGTAGAGGTGCCTGTGTAGATCAATCTCATAAGAACAACCAAAGTTCACAAAAGGAAACAGAGGCTTTCAGCTCTGTTGTGCCTTCAATGCCCAGAAAGAAAATCTGATCTTTAGTGGAAGATCTGAGAGTAATAGCAAATAACACAAGTCCTTATTTTGGAACCCAAACTTCAAAATGGCAATTCAACAATTTACATTTTTAGGGGGCGAATTATCATCACTAAATGCTACTTAGCTTTATGTGTGATGATGTCTGTTCGTGTGACAACACGGCATTTCATAGTTCACACTGTTGTGCTACTCTGCACTGTTCAGAACTAAGAGCCATGCTTTCAATTCCATTTCTTTGTTTTCTTTCTGCTATACCTCTCAATAAAGTATTCAATCTTCCATCGAATTATGCCTTTTTTTCTTTCCCCCAAAAAGGCCATGAAAAAAGTAAAATCAGTTTCATAAATCTCTGAACTCCAAGTCCTTTTTTCTTAAGATTCAGGAGTGAGTTCACAGGAGGGTATTTTCACCTCTCTGCCATTTCTAGCACACTGCGATCATCCTTAGTTATTTTCCCTCCCTTTCCTTCTACTTGGGTTATGACAGTTCTCACATCAAGCCTCTCCCTATCGTTATCTCTGATTCTGTTATCTGGATTTATTTCCAGTTCCAGAAAATGAACATATTTTGAAAATGCAAAAATCCATTCTTCTCTGGGTTTTTATTTAATATATAGATTATTTTAATGAGAATTGCTATCACTATATATTGAAACTATTAATGAACATGATATTTCTTTTTATGTAGGTTGTCTTTAATGTCTTTCAAACAATAATAAAGTTTACAATTTTCTTCATAAAACACATAGGCTTCCTTGTTTATGCTTAACCTTAGTTTTTTTTTAAATATTTGAATGCTTTTGTCAATAAATATAAATATATTTTAAAATCATTCACTGTTGTTGCTATAGTATAGAAGTGCAATTCAATATAGAACTTATACAACTGCTGACTTCTCATTAGTTCTAATAATTTACTGGTAGATTCTCTTATGTTTTCAATAATGTAGGTAACATTAATACCATATGCAAATAATGACATTATTGTTTTTATTCAGACTATATACTTTTTAATTTTATCTTTTTTTTGCTATGCCTCGCATGGAGTAGTACATTATGAAACAAAAAAGTGGTGATAGCCAGAATCTTTATCTTATCTGTGCTATGAAAAAGAATGCTTCAATATTTTACAATATTATGATTTTGCTATAGGATTTGTAGATACCTTTTATCAGGAGAGGAAATTTTCTCTCTTCCAGGAATTTCCTAGTTTCTTTTAATCTTTTTATTCATGAATTGGTTTTGGATTCTATTTAATGTTTTATTAAGTAACAATTGAGATGACAATTTAGATTTTTCTCTTTTAAAGAGTTTATGAAATGAATTCTATTACATTTTTATTTTTTATTGGTGCATTGTAATAATTCATCTTAATGAGGTACAAGATGGTAGAGGCATACATGCACAAAGCACTCATTTAGCCCTTCCCCAATTCTTGCCCCATTCCCTCTTTCCTCCCTCCTTCTCATGTTTGGCTTAGTGATTGACTTTGATATGTTTGTGAATATACATCAAGTGCATTAGGGTGTTTCTCTCTCCACCACTCCCTTCACCTTCAGTTAGGTCATCTTTGCCCATCTAAGGTTTCTCCTTCTTCATCTAGAGACCCTCCTATGACCCATTTTCTCCCTCACTTCCACACATTGTTCTCCAATTCCATCCATTTCTGTGCAAATGACATAATTTTGTTGTTCTTTATGACTGAGTAAAAATTCCATTGTGTACATATCCCGTGGTTTTGTAATCCATTCATCTATTGATGGACATCTCAGTTGGTTCCATAGTTTGGCAATTGTGGATTGTGCAGCTCTAAACATAGATATACATGCATTAGTCTAGTAGTTTGGTTTTCATTCTTTTGGGAAGATACCCAGAAATGGTATTGCTGGATCATATGGTAGGTTCATTCCCATTCGTCTGAGGATCCTACATACTGTTTTCCAAAGTGGTTGCAATTCCACCAACAATGTAATAGAGTTCCAACTTCTCCACACCCTTGCCAGCATTTGTTGTTGTTTGTGTTTTTAATGATTGCCATTCTAATTGGGGTTAAGTGAAATCTCAGGGTAGTTTTGATTTGGATCTCTGATTGCTAATGATGTTGAACATTTTTTCATACATCTATTATATTTTTAAATTTAAAACTAACTCTGTAGTCTTAAGATAAAATTAACATAGAGATGGATACATATTCATTTTCAAAATTGTTCCTAGATTTAGTAGTGAATATTTTGTTTAGAAGTTCTATATTAAAATTCATGAGTCCTATTGGTCTATAATGTCCCTCTTTCTTTTAGTTCTATTTTTGTCTATTTAGGTATCAATGACTAATTAGACTTAAATAGTTAATTTCTATTCTCTATGATTGCCCTCTGTTTAACTACACTTTAGATAATTTGATTCCTGTGGGCCCCTGACCTCCCTTATAGCAATTACTTTATCTGTCCATTCTTCAACTCTTCTGTTTTTTTGGAGGGTGTCATAGCTTTTAAAGTTTTTCATCCTCCTATTCTCTTTTTTTGCCTAGTTGCTCTCTAAGCTGATGCAGAGCTGACATCCAGGCCTCTTTTTTTCCCCTTCACCCTGAGAATTCCTTTCCCCTTTCTTGCATTAGAAACCCTGGTTCTTGAGTCCTACAAATTTCATTTATTGGCTAATTCCTTTCTCTCTCTCTCCCTTTCCCCCCAAGTTTTCTAGCATAATTTCTAAAATGTGGAAGGAGTGGGGTGAGTAAAATGTCATTTACTTCAATAAGTCATAAAATTATTGTCTTATAGTTGATTAATAAATTAAATAAACAATTTTGAGTTAAAAATTTTTTACTTAAAATTTTAATGACCTAGCTGGGCATGGTGACGCATGCTTGTAATCCCAGTTCTAGGGAGGCTGAGGCCGGAGGATCTGGGTTTGCGGCCGGTCTCAGCTGCTTAGTAAGGTCCTCTGCAACTTAGTGAGACCCTGTTTCAAAAAAAATAATAAAAGATGGGGTTGGGCATGTAGCTCAGAGGTAGAATGCCCCTGGGTTCCATCCTTAGTACAGTATTATATATTATAATAACCTTGCTTCCTAATGTCTAGTTTAGATCTGGGCACTGAAAATGCTGAAGATAATGTAAATCTTTACTCTTTTCTCTTGTAACCTATTTTTATTACCCCCTTCTGGAATATTTTAGGGTCTTTCCTTTTTAGGAGAATTCTGAAAATTTAAAATATGTGTCTTAATGAAGTTTCTATTATTGTATTTGTTATATTCATAATGCTAGACACTTAGAAAGCTCTTTCAATGTAGAAATTCAAGTTTCTCAATTCTAAGAGATATTATGATTTATTCATTTTATTATTCTCCCTATTTTCTCTTTCAGAAAATTTTTTTTCAGTTGGATGTTGAATCTCCAGGAATGATCCTATAATTTTACACATACTATCTCAAGCCGTATCTCTGAAGTATTATATATATTTACATTTTTTAAGTATAGTAATCCTGCAATATCATGCCAGGGTCTGGTAATGATTATAGACCTGTTTATAGATGAAAAAGAGCTGGGGGTTGTCACCATTCATGGTAAGTGAAACAATAATTTTGAAAGATCAGGAATCAATAGAATATAATCATAAAGCAATTTGGGGGCATAGTTTGACTTTTTGGAAAATTCCCTCACTTGGTACCTGTACTTACATTTACCAAATTCTGTAATATATTGTTTTCTACTGGCTACTCTTACTTTCTCTCTCAAACCCTGACTTTATGGAAATCCAAATCCTTCCTGTGGGTCTCATGATTAGGCTCTCCTGAATTTGGATTTTAAAAGAACCCTAGGCCTATTCCTATGGTGGGATACTCATCTGGTCCTGAGACCATGCTCTTTTGACTCAGCATCTAAAGATGTGCATCCACTTTCTAATATCATTCTATAGTTTGCTAATCAGAAACAGGCAAGGTTCTAACACCAATCTCTACTTCCTGAGAAGTCCAGCAAATACAATTCAGATTCTCTGAGGACTTTTTCTGGAGTTCCTTTCACACATCTTAAGGTGATGTTAAGTAATCTCTTTCCTTATCCCATGGGGGGAAATACTACAAAAAGATTTTCATTGCAAATACAATTCAAATCTCTTATATATCCTCAAAGTAATAAGTTTGCGGGGATTTCATTTGCACATCTCACCAAGGGGCTGCCATAGGGATCAGCGCATTAGCCCTCATGTTGTTTCCTCTTCCCTTGAGATGAATATTTGAGGCTGTGCTTAAATTGATCATTTCCTCCTTTAACTCATCTTGACTCTAAGCATAACTAGAACCATGGGACTGTGAAATTAGAATAAATATAGATGATTGAGTCAGTATTTACTGATGTCTATGAACTGATTCACCCTATATCCTGGATGATTTTTTTTTTTTTTTTTTTGGTACCGGGGATTTAACTCAGGGGCATTCAGGGCATTCTACCTCCAAGCTACACCCCCAACCCTATTTTTTATTCTTTATTTTGAAACAGAGTCTCACTAAGTTGCGGAGGGCCTCACGAGGTAGCTGAGGCTGGCCGGGAACCGGATCCTCCCATCTCAGCCTCTCAAATGCTGGGATTACAAGCATGTGTCACCACACCTGGCCCTAGATGATTTTATTAGTAAACTTACTCCTCAGTCCCTGGAAAGACAAAGGAACACAACTATTACTAAACATTCCTTTTTAAAATTCAAATCTTTGTCCCATTGCCCTGTACTTCTTTATCCATTAAAATTTGCATTTGTAGAAGTTTAGATGGATTGAATAAGACAAATTATTGGATCATAGTGGATCCAGTTAACAAGTTCCTCAGAATGAATTAAGAATGAAAAAATAAATTGATTATCTGTATTTTATTTTATTTTCAGGTAGAAGTATACAAAATACATAAATGCCATTTTGACCTTCGTTCCTTTAGTTGAGTGGCAAATTCAAAGTCTACATGATAACATGTCCCCTAAAAATTCAGATTGAATTCACCTGTTTATAAATAAGCACCTACACACACACACACACACACACACACACACACACACACTGCAAAGACACAAACACATCCAAGATTTAAGTCAGTTGAAAACTTATCACTATAAAGTAAAAAAAATACATTTTAATAGAATTTTTCATCAAATATAGTCATAGCTGCAAGAATTGCAACTGTTTAGTCAATTTATTAAGTACAATAACTCCACAAAATCCCCCTTTTTCAAATCCTAAAACCTTATAATACTTTAAATATGTTATCATTAATATCCTTATATTTAATAATATAATCTCAATTTCTCAAAGAAGAAAATATCATTTTGGTCAAAAATAAAATAAATCCAGAAATAAATAGACATATAAACCTCATATTCAATTTCATCTTTAAGGAAATACAGCTATTTGCAAGATATATCTACAACTTTGGCCACAAAGATATATTACATTATGTCCTTCTTTCAATCTTCAATCAGTGTTTCCCATCTGTAAAAATTTTGTAGGTACTGAAAGAATAAGACTCTATTGCTATGGTAATTATTCCATTACCTAGGCGACAGTGTTCAAATGATGTCATTGTTAAAATGTTCTAACTCATGAGACATTTTTAGTTTTAGGTATGGATAGGCAGAAAGAAAACTGATCAGTAATACAAAAGTAAGAGGGACAGAGTAATGCCACTTTTCTTAACAAACAGTATGCACACAAACAAGAATTAGAAGGGGAATGCTAAAATAAATTTCAGTGATTATCTCTGATTTAGTCCAACCAATTCCCACATCAGTATTTCATAAAGCTGAAAGAAGGGAAAGAAAGATGATTGTATGTGCTGAGAAGAATAAAAAGAGAGCAGAGTGTTCTACTGGAAGGATGGTGGAAACTGTCTCATTTAAAATTTATTTTTCTTAATTATCTTTTCAGCTAAGTCTAATGTTTAATAGTTATGAAGAACAAAATGCCATGCACTTTCATTTTTGTACAATTCTCTACTTTACAGAGAATGGGATATAAAGAGATAAGAAAGAGGGAAGAGAAACAGGAAATTAGATGGAGAAAAGAGCAGAAAATATCAGAAACCAGGTTACCCTTCAAAATATGATGAAAGAAGAACCAGAGAGAAAAAAGAAAGTACCAAGAAGGATGGACCAGGGTTTCAAAAGTTTTGAAACTTCAATAAGACTTGCCAGGAGGTGACTGCCCTGTGGCTGATGCTATTTCTGGCTCATCTAAAGGACTTTTAGATATTGTCAGACATACAGTGTGCCACCCTCCAAGCTTATGAAACAGGTAACATCATACAAATTATTTCTAAGAGAAACAATGTTTTTCTAATCTGCTACTTTGGGAAAATGTTCTTTCAGCTGAAAGGATTCTATAATCAACCCTGCTTGAGTATCCCAGGTGAATTACTACCCACCAAAGAAGATCCATGCCAATATCTCCTTTAGGAAAGTGGTCGCACATTTATTTTTCTTTTGTGCTACTGGGGATTAAACCCAGAAGCATTCTAACTTTGAGCTACACCCCAGCCTGATTTTCTTTCTTATTTGAAAACAGGGTCTCACTAGGTTGATGAATCTCATTGCTTACTGAGGCTATCCTAGTACTGGGATTACAAGTGTGCGCCGCCACGCCCGGTGGTCGCACATTTCTATAAAGGTCTTCTTTCTCTGTTCTCATGTTCTGGCATCTTCTACTACATGTTAGCCTACCCTATTCTTTCATTCAGTGAAGGTTGAATTATGAAGCAAGAGAATGGAGAAATATTGATAACTTGTTGTACAGGTAAAGTAAAAGACTCACAGAGGTTCCTTGTCTTATGGGTAACAATGCAGCAGGTCTTTTTAAGACAGTAGACTTTAAGTGTTTTCACTACATACACACACATGCACACAGTAACTGTGAGGTGCTATTAGTCAAGTGATTGCAGTAAACATTTCACAATGTTTATATATATCAAATGATTATGTGCACACCTTAAATATGCACAAATTTTTATTTGCCAATTATATCTCTACAAAGCTGAGGCAGGGAGGAATCTCATCACTGGAAAACTAGTGTATATCATTTAGTGGTATAATTCCAATTCAAACCCTGAATCCCTGCTACTACCCTCTAATCTGTTACTCTAACCCTGTAGCATAGAGCAATTCATTGTAGCTGGATGCTGCCCATTCCATTTTGGTCAAGTTGACATAATCTATTTAGGGATATACAATTATAGAAACCCATGAGAACTTATTGAAGTATTCTCCCACAAAATAGGAACATGGAAAAGGCAGATTTCTCCAAAGCTCAAATGTCTGAACTCCAGGCACCATAATATTTAGGCTAATGGTAGGAGGATGGGTTTGGGGAAGAGGAAATTGTCCTGGTCACCCCATGAATAACTCTAATGTGGGTTACTACTCTCTTATTTATGTCTAGGGCTTGTTTGGGTTTAATTTAAGGGAGAGATATGCTTATACACTGTATACATATCTGTTTTCTGACAATTGTATGAGTCAGGCAGAATGAAATCAATAAGCCACAAGCCCAAACAGGAAATCAACAGTTTCTGTTGCATCACCTCTTTTATGGTTAAATATAGAATTCACCCTGAAGAGCTCAAGTATTGAGGTTCAGAGTTAATATAGTTAAGCCATGACTGGTATAATCTCATCACTGGGTAAATCCATTGTGATTGTGATTTACTGGGTGTTAATCTAGGCAGGTGGGTTGTGGCTGGAGGAGGTGGGTCACTGGGGGTGTGGGCCTTAAGGGTTGTGTTTTTGTCTTTGAATCTCCTTGCTTGCTTGTGCTTTCTTGTTTCTGGCCTCCATGATGTGTGAGCAGAGGACTTGCTCTTTCCCTCTCTCTGCTTCCCCCGACCATGCTTTGAGCTCTGCAGACCAGACCTCATAAGGACTGAACCAAAAGTTCCCAAAACTGAGCAAATAAATTTTCTTTTCTCTAAGTTGTGTGGTCAGTTGTTTTGGATAACAGTGGTGGTAATGTTGACTGAGACAACCTCACTTTATGGAAACTGGTGATTATGGTGTCTTGGGTAACACCCAGAGCTAATGTGGAAGCCATTCCCTGATTAACAATTAGCCTTCATTCAATTAACAGCTTCATGTATCTTGTTCTGGGTATGTAGTACATGACTCAACATTGCACTTAGGAGATAGCTTTTACAAGAAAATGTGGTATGTGAATAATATTATTCTGCAATGCCTGTTGGTTTCATATTCTAACAGGTTTCTTTTTTTCTGGGGGGATGGGGGAGAACATACTAAAGGCTGGAATCTTAATGTCTAAAACCCCAAATAATGTGTCAGATTGAACCTCTAACATCATAAATTATGATCATTAACAGCATCTGATAAAGTGTATCTGCCTCACATCACTAGGGAGATACTTGCTAGCAGGGCCTTTGAAAATAATATTTTTAGTAGATCTCATTATTAGAACTCAGTAAAATAGCCATCCACAGAACAGCTTGCAGCCGCTGCTTCTGTATAATGATTACAGTAGCAAATATTAAAAACAGTGCAGCTATGCATAATTTCTACAACATGCAATCTAATTTACCACCAGTAAAAACAGTAATAAAGCATCTCCCAGTAATGGGACAAAGTGATTTTCAGTCAAGATGCCTAAAAATAATATCAGTTTCCTTGCAGCTGGATTCATTGTCAAAATGGCTTGCTTAGCCTCCTGCTTGAGGGAACTTAATTAAGACCTAGGCAATAACAAAATAATATGACTCTTGGATTCCTTGAAAAGGAATTTGATTAGGTAAGTGTCATCACAGAGGATAATAAAGTCTCAGAAGGAAGGCGTCACTTGCTTATCCAGAGAACAGAATTTTCTGTTTAAATCAACATTTGCTCATTTTCCTGAAAATGACATACTTCTGTTCTTCATGGCTGAGTAAAACCCTACTTTATGTATATATCACATTTTCTTTATCCATTCATCTGTTGATGGGCACCTGTATATGTTTCATAATTTGGCTATTGTGAATTGAGACTGCCTTCTAACCTGCAATTCTCCTATCTCAGCCTTGGATTACAGGTATGTGCCACCATACTTAGCCTATTCCTAATCTTTTGAGGAATCTCCATACTGAAAAATGGATGAAACTACAGAATAGTATGCTAAGTGAGATCAGTCAAATTCAGAAAATCAAGGGCCATATCTTTGCTCTCATATGTGAAAGCTAGAGAGAAAATAGAAAAAAATACTTCATAAAAATGAGGATACAGACCAATAGAATAATGGAAAGGGATTTGTGTGTGTGTGTTGGGGGGAGGTGGGAAAAATAATATGGAAGAAGGAAAAAAAACCAGACAAAACAATGTTATGTTTATATATAACTGTATATCACAATAGCATGTATGGGGAGAGAGGGAGATGAGGTGTGGAAGAAAACACACCAAAAGGTGTTATTTGCATATATAAATGAATTGCTGAATCGCGTTATAATGTATGGCAATCTACCAGTAATAAAAATATTTTTTGGACTTAGAATGTGATGTAATACCAGTTTGTCTATGTATATAACTAATCAGGAAGGCACCAGAATGATGTAGTCAGAATGTCAGGGAAACACATTCGTGATGTACCCAAACTCCTAAATTATATCTTTGTTTGCAGAGTACCCAATTATACAGAATATCATTTCCCAAAATGTATTCCTTGAGTCACTTTAATATGTTATGGTATTGAGTGCTTATACAATAAAGTTGGAGAGGTAAAAACTAAACAAAATAATAAAATCAACATCCTTTGAACCTTATGTTCTACCCTGGCATTTAATGCCCCTCTTCACCCTCCTATCTTTATTTGTTAATCTACTAATTGGTATCCATTCCAATACTCTTCTATTAGAATTTAAGCTCTTAATTGGAGGACACTATAACTATTCATGTTTTGTTTTGTTTTTGTTTTTGTTTTAATTTTTTATTGTAGTAATTCGTGCAACATAGCATACATCTTTGTTAAGTACAACTTGTTAACAACATATTTGCACACAATTCTCATTTGATCCCTTCCCCAATTCCTACCCCATTTCCTCCCCCTCCCTCCCCCTCAGGTTCACTTCGGTGAGTGACCTTGATATGACTGTGTATGAACATCATGTGCTTTAGGGTGTCACTTTGCCCCCTGCATCCACTACACTTAAATCAACTTCGTTGCTTATCGAGGATCACTCCTTTTCATCTGGAGACCCTCCTATGCCCCTTCTTCTCCCTAGCATCCACATATTAGGGAGAACATATGCTTCTTAACGCTTTGTGACTGACTAATCTCACTTAGCATAATGTTTTCCAGTTGCATCCATTTCCCTGCAAAGAACATGATTTTATTCTTTATGGCTGAGTAAAATTCCATTGTGTACATATCCCATAGTTTTGTAATCCATTCATCTGTGGTTGGACATCTTAGCTGCTTCCATAGTTTGGCTATTGTGAATTGAGCTGCTATAAACATAGATACACATGCATCGGTCTGATAATTTGGTTTCCATTCTGTTGGGTATATACCCAGTAGTGGTATTGCTGGGT
>PVLC010034023.1:0-17210 GCA_004027655.1 Graphiurus murinus | reverse complement strand
CCACTTCTCCACACCCTCACCAGCATTTGTTGTTGTTTGTGTTTTTTATGATTGCCATTCTGATTGGAGTTAGGTGAAATCTCAAGGTAGTTTTGATTTGCATCTCTCTGATTGCTAATGATGTTAAACATTTCCTCATACATTTATTGGCCATTTGTATTTCTTCTTTGTGAAGTGTCTATTTAGATCATTTGCCCATTTTTTGATTGGGTTGTTTATTTTCTTAGCTGTTATTTTCTTGAGTTCTCTGTATATCCTAGATATTAGTCCTCTATCAGAAGAGTAGCTGGCAAAAACTTTCTCTCACTCTGTGGGGTCTCTGTTGAGGTTCTTGATAGTTTCCTTTGCTGCACAGAAGCTTTTCAGATTAATGCAATCCCATGTATTGATCTTCCTTTGAGTTGCTTGTGCTTTTGGAGTCTTGTTGAGAAAGTTTTTACCTGTGCCTATGTGTTGAAGTGTTGGCCCCATGCCCTTTTCAAGTAGCTGCAAGGTCTCTGGCCTAACTTCCAGATCTTTGATCCACCTTGAGTTGACTCTTGTGCAGGGTGAGAAAGTGGGGTTTATTTCCATTTTCCTGCATATGGTTAACCAGTTTTGCCAACACCATTTGTTAAAGAGGTTATCTTTTGTCCAGTGTATATTTTTGGCTCCTTTGTAAAAAATCAGTTGACTGTAAGCATGTAGGTCTGTTTCTGAGTCTTCTATTCTGCTCCATTGGTCTATGTGTCTGTTTTTGTACCAATACCATGCTATTTTTATTACTGTGGCTTTGTAGAGAGATTGAAGTCAGGTATTGTGATACCTTCTGCATGGTTCTTGTTGCTAAGAACTACTTTGGGTATCCTGGGCTTTTGGTTGTTCCAAATGAATTTAAGGACTGATTTTTCTTTGTCTGTGAGGAGTGACCTTGGAAATTTCATGGGTATTGCATTGAATCTGTAGATCAATTTTGGGAGGATGGCCATTTTGATGATATTTATTCTGCCTATCCAAGAACATGGTAGATCTTTTCAACTTCTAAGGTCTTCATCGATTTCATTCTTCAACTTTTTATAGTTTTCCTTATAGAGGTCTTTTACCTCTTTGGTTAGGTATATCCCTAAGTATTTTATTTTTCAGGGTACTATTGTGAGTGAAATTGTTTTCTGTATTTCTTTTTCAGTGGATTTATGGTTTGCATACAGAAAAGCTTCTGATTTTTTAAGATTGATTTTGTATCCAGACATTTTGCTGAATTTGTTGATCAGTTCTATAAGTTTTTTGGTTGACTTTGTTGTGTCTTCTAGATATAGTATCATGTCATCTGCAAAAAGGGATAGTTTTAGTTCTTCTTTCCCTCTTTTACCCCTTTGATTTCCTTTTCTTGCCTTATTGCTCTGGCTAGAGTCTCAAGTACTACGTTGAACAGAAGAGGTGATAATGGACATCCTTGTCTTGTTCCTGTTTTTAGTGGGAACTCTTGCAGTTTTTCTCCCTTTAAAATGATGTTGGCTGTGGGTCTATTTTATATTGCCTTTACGATGTTGAGGTACATATGTTCCTTCTATTCCGATTCTCTGAAGTGCTTTTAGCATGAATGGGTGTTGGATCTTGTCAAATGCTTTTTCAGCATCAAGTGAGATGATCATGTGATTTTAGTCTTTGATTATGTTTATGTGGTGAATTACATGGATTGTTTTTCATATGTTGAACCACCCTTGCATCCCTGGGATGAACCCGAGTTGATTATGGTGTATAATTTTCTTGATGTGGTTTTGAATGCGCCTTGCTAGTATTTTGTTTAGCAGTTTTGCATCTAACTTCATCCATTATATAGGTCTATAGGTTTCTTTTCTTGAGCTGTCTTTATTTGGCTTTGGTATTAATGTCATGTTGGCTTCATAGGATGTGTTTGGGAGGGTCCCTTTTCTTTCTATTTCCCAGAATAGCTAGAGGAGTATTGGGATTAGCTCTTCTATAAATGTTTTATAAAATTCACTTGGAAAACCATCTGGCTCTGGACTTTTGTTTGATCGTAAACTCTTTATTGCTGATTCTATCTCTTTGGTTGCTATTGGTTGGTTTAAGTTTTCTATATCTTATTGACTCAATTTAGGAAGGTTATATGTGTCTAGAAATTTGTTAATTTCTTCTAGACTTTCCATTTTGTAGGAGTATAGTTTTTCAAAATAGTTTTTGATGATCCTCTGTATTTCCATACTGTCAGTTGTAATATCACCTTTTTCATCTCTTATTTTGGTAATTTAGGTTGATTCTCTCTTTTGGTTAGGTTGGCCAATGGTTTATCTATCTTGTTTATTTTTTAAAGAAACCAACTTTTGGTTTTGTTGATTTTCTGTATTATTTTTTTATTCTCTACTTCACTAATTTCTGCTCTGATTTTCATAATTTCCTGTCTTCTACTAGCTTTGGGTTTGGACTGTTCTTGTTTTTCGAGTGCTTTGGGCTGTGTCATTAGGTTATTTATATGGTGATTTCTGTTCTTCTTATGTGGGCACTCAGTGCTGTAAATTTTCCTTTTAATACTGCGTTCAAAGTGTCCCAAAGGTTTTGATATGTTGTATCTCTGTTTTCATTGGTTTCTAGGAATTTTTTAATTTCTCCACTTACTTCTTCTATGACCCAATCCTCATTCAGCAATGTGGTATTCAGTCTCCATGTATTTACATAGTTACTCTTGGTCTTCTTGGAGTTGATTTCTAGTTTCACTCCATTGTGGTCTGAAAAGATGCAAGGAATTATGTTACATTTTTAAAATTTACCAGTGCTCGATAAGAGATGGTAGATATGTCAGGGGATTCTAGTAGTCAATGTAGAGTTTTGAGTGTGGTAGTATGAGATGGTCTTTATATGAGATAGGGGGGAATAAAAGGAAAAAGAAAGGAGGGGAGGAAGAGTGTTGAGGAGAAGAATATAGATGGCAGAGCGGGAGGGAAGCTTGTAAAAGGAATAAGGAGGAGATTCAACAAACTAAGCAAGAAATAACAAAGCAACCAGTCATCCAAACAAACATAAATAAATCAAGGCAATATAAAATAAAAACAGAGTAAAAATAAATAAAACATAACACCAAAAAGAAAAAACAAACAAAAAAAAATCCCCAAATCAAAAAGCAACAACAAGACACAAAAAACAAAAAACCTGTTAGTTTATAAGTACAGAGCTTAACTTTTTGAGTGTGTCTCTTGCATTTTTATTTGCTCTGTCAGTGCAGGCAGAGGGTTCTGCTGATGGTTCTCCCACTGCAAGCTTGTGTTTCTGAGCTCTCCACAGGGCCTGTCTGTGTCTCTCTCTCTCTGCCTTTGCTGGTGCAATCTATAAGATGGGCATTTTCCAGGTGCCTGGAAGTTCTCTATGCCCTGTGTGCACTGGGTCCCTCCCGCACTTCAGCTCTATCCAATCGCTTAAAGGGCGGGTGACTGAATCTGCACTTTGTATAAGGGCTTCCGCACCCCAGGGGTGCAATTTAACTCACAGATCCCTGCTGCTCTGGCTCCAGTGAGAGGGGTGAGCTGGGTGTCTTTGGCGCAGGCTTAAGATGGTTGTCCCAGGTCTTCTTGATTGCTGTCTATCCTGCGGGTATATGCCGTCTGATTATGGTGTGGATTTCCGTAGTTGTTATCTCCACTTCTGGTTGCTTGGGGTGCAGGAGGTCAATGAAGTTCTGGGTGGCTGGGAAAATGGTGGCTGGGAAAATGGTGGCTCGCAAAATGGCAGCCGCCGGTTTGTGGTGTGCATAGGCTCCGTTGTTCTCCCTGGGTTCCGTTCAGCTGCTTTCGTTGCTTTGCTCGCTCTTTTGCTGCCTTGCTTTTTTTTCCCTTCTGTCAAGAAGCTGCGTTTGCAGCAGTTTAGATTCAAGCTCTGTGGTGCATTTGATTGCTGCTCTGGCTCTGGGGGGAGAGGCGAGCTGGGGTGGTACTGCCAGGGCTTACGCTGGTCATCCCACACCTTCAGGTCACTGTGGAAGGTGCGGGGATCCACCACCTGATTAGGATGTGGAGTTCTGGGGTCGCTTACCCCATGTCTGGCTGCTGGTTATGCAGCCAGGCTGCAGTTTAATGGCTGCCAAGGCTCCACAGCTTGGGTCTGCTGCCCTGCGGTGGGGCTCCTTTACTTTCCCTGGACAGCTTTCTGGGGTCTCTTTAGTTGTAATTCAAATTTAGCTTTTTTGTTGCTTTTTTTCTTCCATCAAGAAGCTGCTTTTATGGTAGATTTGATTTGAGCTCACAGCTCCTGAGGAGAGATGTTTCACTCAGACGCCATCTTCAGGAGCACCCCTAAAAGTTCTTCTTTAAAGATCAAAATTTTTAGTAGTGGAGTTCTACCTCACAGAAATAGGTTCTTTCCCTTTTGAGTCTCAAGTTTTGTCTGGCTCTTTGTTTTCTTCTGAATTAAGTGGCTGGCTGGGAAAGAAGGCAATGTGTCAAAAACACATGCATTTTTAAGTGCCTTGGCTCAGAAGTGATGCATATCAGCTTTGCTAACAACCCTTTAACCAGAAACTTACCATGCTACTGATCCACCTTCAATAGTGCCTGGGAGAACATTCTAGGTGTGTTACCAGAAGGAAGAAGAGTGTGGCATTTCTGCTTCATGCCTACATATTGTTTGGCAAAACAAAACAACAACAACAAAACAAAACAAAAAAAGGACAAAAATTTAGTCTTCACTAAAAATTGTGTTTCATAACTTAGTTCACCACCATCATAATATAGGACTGAAACAAGTATAGCAAAGATACAGTACCAGCTCTCCTATAATTTCCTTCTGTATCTAATCATTCAAATATCATGATTCTGGAATCTGGAAATATGCAAGCTCCTTTTTGCTTTCTTTGTACCACGATACCCACTTTATTTTCTATGTGAACTTTTGTCATAGAGAGATGACACTATTTCTTGGAAATACCTATATATTTGGTCAAATTAAGAGGTAGTTGTACATTCCCATGGAAATCACATGGCTATTACTGGCTAATCTGTAGTTTTGAATAAGATGTGATTATTTATACATGGATTATAAGTAGTAATGATTTACATTTTAAAAGAGTTTTAAGCTGTGGTTGGTGGTACATGCCTGTATTCTTTAATACTAGGCAGGCTAAAGTAGAAAAATAGTGAAAGTCTGTCTCAAAATACACACACACACACACACTATATATATATGTATATATAACATTAAAATATTTTTTAAAGAGTATACTTAATAGTTTTACCACAGTGAACCAGATAAATGAATAGTCAGTTCAGGGAAAGTTGAGAAATAACTATAAAAGAGATGAACATATAAATTATATTGTCTATGTTTAGGTAGGAATCTGGTAACTATCTATGGAAGAGGCTTCTTAAAAACATCAACAAAAAGCCGGGCGTGGTGGCGCACGCTTGTAATCCCAGCATTCGGGAGGCTGAGACCGGAGGATCCGGGTTCGCGGTCAGCCTCAGCTACCTAGTGAGGCACTCCGCAACTTAGTGAGACTCGGTTTCAAAATAAAGAATAAAAAAAAATAGGGCTGGGGGTATAGCTCGAAGGTAGAATGCCCCTGAGTTCAATCCCTAGTACCGCAAAAAAAAAAAAAAAAAAAAAAATCAACAAAAACCTCTAGACATGGTAGCATACTCCTGTAATCCCAGAGACTCGGGAGGCTGAGATAGGAATATTGCAAGTTTGAGGTCAGCCTGGGCAACTTAGCAAGACCCAGTTGTGACATAAAATAATAATAATAATAATAATAATAATAATAATAATAATAATAATGGCTTGGCAATGTAGCCCAGTGGTGGAACTTTTTTGCCTAGCATGTACGAGGCCATGGGTTCAGTCCCCAATACTGCTAAAAAATAAATAAATAAAAGCAAACAAAAAGAAACAGAAATATCTAGAGCCACCTGGATATAACCTGAAAACCACTGGTCTAAGTTTTGTAGTAGATAATGCAAATAATTTTGTTTTTGTTTCATGGTGCTGGGGGTTGAACCCAGGAGTGTTCTACTTCTGAGTTGCACCCTCAACCCCATTTTATTTTTATTTTGAAGTAGGATCTCACTAAGTTTTTGAATGCTTCAGTAAGTTGCTGAGGCTGCCTTTGAACCTGTGATCCTCCTGTCTCAGTCTCCCCAGTACTGGAATTACAAGTGTTTTCCATGGAATCTGACTCTGTATAGTTATTGATTCTAATTCTTTACTTATCCCCAAATGTATAGTCTTTTCCATGTAATTTTGCAGTTCATTCAACTAGAAGCAGAGTATATTTTCACTCCCTTACTTTTGGCTTAGCTTTGTGACTTCCTTTGGCCAGTGACTTTTAGTAGGTAAGAAGTCAGCAAAGGCTTGAGGTGTGTTTTCTGATTGTGTTTTCCATGCACTTCTGCTTTCTCCATAAGAATACTATGCTCCAATTAATGCACCACTCCAGGGAGGATGAAACTTGGTCAAAGTTTGACTCTGCTTGCTTCTTGGAGCCAAGGCTATTCAAGCCCAACTGAGGATGGCGTGGATTATCCAACACTCAGTCAACATGCATTTCCATGGGCAAGAATAAATCATGGCTAATTTAGGCCACTAAATTTTATGATGTTTTCCTAAGTGGGAATATTTGACTGAAATATTCCCTTAATAGGTTAAAAATTATATACTACAATGAATGTTACTTGCCAAAAGCAAGAGCCAGTATATGTAACCAGATGATTTTATTTCCAGATAGGCAAAATTTGTAACCTTATGTACAGTTCAAACTTAGTTTATGTTGAGAACTACCTTATGCAGTGGCTTAAATTCATAATACCAAAGCATATATATATATATATATATATATATATATATATATGTATATATATATATACATATATATATTTGAATACATATATTGAATATATACATATATATGTATGTATTCAATGAAAGTAGAATTAAGATGCTATTAGAGAATTAAGCTTTGTTTATGCTTTTCGTTATAGTTTTCTAGAGTGTACTTTAAGCATTGGCCACAAGCCACATTGGGACATTAAGTAATCACAATACTAACACATTTCAATATTCAGCTGGCAACAAGGCCTATAATTATAGTTAAGCTTTCATTCTCTGTGTCTGCAATTACTTAACCAATGATAAGGAGATTTTCATGATTGCCATTAAGGGTTTAATTATGACTGAGTTAGATACAGGAACAGTTGCTAGCTAGTTATCTATCCATCCCTATGGGTAAATTGGCCCATCTGAGGAGAGGGCCTACAAAGATAGGCCAAAGTAGCAAAGGAAGACAATGAAGGGCATTATAGTGGACTTGGGACACATTTTGATGCCAGTCTAGCTTTCTTCCAACAGCTTTGTATCCATGAGCCACTCATTACCTCAATTCCTTGAGAAGCTCATAGACCCCAGGTGAACAATTCCAGATGAATAACAGTCTATTCCCCTGATACAATTCTCTTACTGTAGATTTTTGGCTACTTACCCTTTAGCAAACATTGGCATAGAAGAAAGTTATTTCTTAGCTTCCAAGTAATGATAGACCAAGTAAATACTTCAAACAGCTTGAAAAAAAAAAAAAAGAAATGGAAGAATAGATATCACCAGTTCATGGGTTTTATTTATTGAAAATTCCTGTTATTTTAATAGCCCATTTACAAAAGTAATCCACTTAATAATATTCAGTGACTTTGTTATCAACTATATCAAACACAGCTTGCATCTCAGCATGTCAAGAGGAATGTCAATGGTTTGCTTAGCTGTTTGACAGACATTTTGTTGTAAGATAATAAGCCAAAAGTGCCATCCTTTTTGTTTGTTTGTTTTTTTAACACGTGGAATCCATAGAACCCTATGAACAAAGGACCAACTAGGAAGTAACAGAGATAGGGCTTTATTGTGAAATGCTTTGGAAGAACTATCCAGTAAGAATGTAAGATCAAAATGAAACTAGGCAAAGGTGATCTTACTCATCTGAATATTTGAAATACATATTGTTCTGATTAGATTTTTGTTTAAAGAGGACAACAGTGATTGTAACACAGACAAAAAACAAGTTTTTGTTACATCAGGCAAAGAAACATTATTCAATATTCATATGCTAAAGTTGTTTTAAAAAGGATGTGTAGAAACACTTTTATAGCTCTAAGATTCTTTTCTCTTTAACTCAAACTCATTCTATCATTTAAAATGTTTGAAGAAAATTGATGAATTTTAGAATGTATCAGAGCATCAAGAATTCTCAGTAGGAATTTCATGCCACAATAAATTATATTTTTGGAAAACATTTAAATTTGGCTTGAACATAGAAAGATAAAATTATTGTTATATATTTTAAATGTCCTTAAGGTGAATTTAATTTTAAGCAGGACTTAATATGCCAAACCAATGATTAAATTGAGCAGAATAAGAACTATGATATAGTAATCCCAGTATTCGGGAGGCTGAGACTGGAGGATCCGGGTTCGCGGCCAGCCTCAGCTACCTAGTGAGGCCCTCCATAACTTAGTGAGACTCGGTTTCAAAATAAAGAATAAAAAATAGGGCTGGGAGTATAGCTCGGAGGTAGAATGCCCCTGAGTTCAATCCCCAGTACAGCAAAAAACAAAAACAAAAAACTATGATATAATTAAATTTCACAACATTTATTTTATTTATTACTTTTTATTTTTTGCAATACTGGGGATTGAACCCAGGGGCATTTTACCTCCGAGCTACACCCTCATCCCTGTTTTTTTTATTCTTTATTTTTGAAACAGGGTCTTACTAAGTTGCATAGAGCCTCACTAAGTAGCTGAGGCTGGACATGAACCTACAATCCTCCTGTCTCAGCCTCCCAAGTACTCAAATTACAAATCTGAACCATCATGCCAAGGTTACAACATTTAAATTAACATTTGTTATATTTTAAAGTAATGCAACACTTGCCCATGTGATCCTCCTTTTCGGTATAATTATGTTAGAATTTAAAGTGAGAAACTTGCCATTTAAAATGAAGTGTTCAAAAAAGAAAAGATAAAATACAGCAAGCAACAAACTCAGCATAAAGCCTTGCTAGAAAAAAATGGCCTGTGACTAAACAAGCTAAAAGTTGTAGAAATTAAGACATTAGAAAAGGGCAAGACCTAACATACAAAGTGATTAATACAGTGTGCATGAGATTAAAGAGATTCACTCCCTAAAAATCTCCAATGTTAGACATCTTTTCTACTACACAGAATTTTAAAAATAAAGAGAAAACAGTATATGCAAATTAGAAGATATAAGTGTATTATCTGCTTATTTTATGGTGTTTTGTTTGTTTTAAAGCATACTTTCTCCAGCTAGGTGTTTTACAAAATCAACTTATGTGACTTTCAAAGTAACTCATCAGGTAGATATTGATATTACTACTGAGGCATAGAACAAGAACAAATTTGCCCAAATCCATAGTAGCGCATAATGGAGATGGGATTCAAACACAGCCAGGTGAGAGCCGAGTAAGTGCACGGAAGCACCGAAACCCATGGCCTGAGTAATAGCTCAATTAGTAGACACCTTTTCTGCACACATTGCACCATCTATTTTTAGGTTTGTTGCAAGTGAATTATATATACGTGTGTGTGTGTGTGTGTGTGTGATATAATAAAATATAAAAATATATGTTAATATATATTAGCTGAACTCCAGCTTCAGCCAACATGAATTACATGTCATTCATTTGAGAATGTATTCTCCAGACCCAATTGAGAGACTGTGTTTATGGACTTGATAAGATCATATATGTCTAAATATGAATTAAAACTTATCCCTAAAATTTCTCCTGAAACATATTGCAATTGGATTTTTCCAAAGTTTCTTTAAAGAAGATAAATAAACCAGAAAATTCTAATCATAAATATTAGTTTTGGATAATTATAGAGGTTCCCTGTAATCTCTTTAATTGTTTTTGCTTTGTTTTAGTCAAAATAGATTTACTTATTCTCCCTTTACTAATTCCTACTGAATGTGTTAGATACCATCGTGTATAAGTCTGTTATAGATTACTTTGAAAAGCAAGTGTCTGCTAAGCATGGTGGCATATGCCTATAATCCCAGTACTTGGGAGGCTAAGACAGGAGTTTCACAGGTTCAAGGACAGCCTCAACAATGTAGGGAGGCTCTGAGTAACCTAGCAAGATCCTGTTTCAAAAAAAAAAAAAAAAAAAGTTCTGAGGTGTAGCTTGGAGGTAGAATATCTCTGGGTTCCATCCCTTGTACCAGACACACACACACACACACACACACACACACACACACAAACAGATGCATGTGTGTGCAAAATGTGTTTGATTACATTGTAGAGAGTAAAAATTAATTGTTAAAAACCAGAAAAAGATGGCAACAAAACCAACAAAAAATTTCTTAATGCTATGCAAATGAGTACTTATGACTTAAAAGTTTTGATGGCAGCATCAAACATTGACTCTCTTAATTCCAGATAGAACAAGCTACCTAATAACGAAAGTAGAACTTCTTGTGAAACCTTTTAGATGACAAGATGTAACTCAACTAATAATAAAGAAATCAATGCTGAAGATAAATAACAGGCATTGAAATAAAATTGCTTCATAGACTGTGAGGGAAAATGCTCCTAATTTAAACTACCATTCCCTGCAGTATGTGTTATTAGTTGTTATCTATAATTAAATTTTCAAAAGAAACACCGTGCACAGACATCTGACTTTATCAGCACTAAAAATCCATATCCAAAATGTTTTGTGTGAATATGTGCTAATTATGCAGTTTATTATATGTAAAATTTGAGTGTGCTTTCTCTTAAATATTTAACACTCAATTGAGCTATTATCTTTTAGTTGCTGTTTTCATTGTTTAAACAGCAAAAATGAAACCGTGAAAGTCATTCCACTAGACCTTGATCTAATTCTGTATTCTTTTGAGGGTTGCCCAAGATTAAGAACTGCAATATATGCTAATGACATTATTGTCTCTTGTACTCTAGCTTTAGACATACTTATGTTTAAATTTTACAAAATGCATGCATATTTTTATTTGTATCAGTTCATAAGTATTTTCTAATTTTTAAAAATTCTATTGCTCATATATCATATGTTTGTATATTTGTATGCTTGTGTATATTTGTCAACATTAACACTCATAAACTCTTAGAAAAATTGTGCTTATGCATTCAGTCCCTGAACATATGTCATGTACTTATTATATGTATTACATCACATACTTGAAATGATTGAGAAGTAAAAAGTGGTGAAGCCATCATATTCTAAAGAAAAGAAAAACAATCCTACCTACTGTTGGCATGCCCTGTAAATAACCTGCCATTACAGCTTTTAAAAATATTTCATGTAAGTATAGTGTTCATAAATGTGCTACAACATGTAGGCTTCTGTGCTGGAGCTTCATGGGCTTATTCTTAATGAACCTTAAAAAATAATTTGAAGAAAGTGATTGGCACCAGTAAGCAATGGCTCTGAGGGATAAAAGTCAGTGACATCACAAGTTGTCTTACAATGAAAAGGAAAATATTTTATGATTAAGATTGGGTTGAAATTAAATATTAAAATAAGAATTCAGGTTTAAGCTAATATATAATAGAATGACCCCCAAAGATATGTGAGCTGGGCGTGGCAGGGCACACTTGAGAGACTGAGACTGGAGGATCCAGGATCGCAGCCAGCCTCAGCTACCTAGTGAGGAACTCTGCAACTTAGTGAGACCCCGTTTCAAAATAAAGAATAAAAAATAGGGTTGGGGGTATACCTCGGAGGTAGAATGCCCTTGAGTTCAATTCCCAGTACCGAAAAAAAAAAAAAAAAGAAAAGAAAAGAAATGAAACAGCGCAACAGAGCAACAGAAAATGACTTTGAAGTAAAATGTTCCTTACAACTATATATGATAAAGTAAAGCATCCAGAATCAGATTCTAGGCAAATCAGAACAGAGAGATGACTATATCAGTGGAGTGGGAAGAACATTCAGAAGATGGTGAGAAGAAAGAATATATGCGTGGAATCTCTTTTCAAGAAAAGTGGAGACAATATATGTATACATCGTCAATACAGTGCAGATACTTTGAGATCTAATTTGTAACTACTAAATTACATAAAATATTCATTGTGAGCTCAAAATTTGCATTTTTATTTTAATTAAGAAAATTCCATTTCCCATCTTATTACCAGATTTTTAAAGGAAAAACAGATATAAAACTAAGAAGGCTGTATTATATAAATCAGTCTTGGAGAAATAAAAAAGAAAATGCTTGAATGCAAACTCATTCCTGAGAGACTGGTCCATATCGCCACCTTGTGTTGATGATGTTTCCATGACCGCAAACTGCACAGAGAAGTCAATGTGGATTATTTTACCCTAATTGTGAATTAGTCAGTTAAGGTACTAAAATACAAAGCAAATAAATATTTTAGAATAGTTCTTGTCAATTAGTTGATTTTTTTTTCATTAGGCTACACATTAGTATGCATTTTTCCCTACTAAATGTGGTCAGTCCACTATGATGGAAAGAAATGTTGGAAACAGTGAATTCTAAGGATAGGATCGCAGGATAAATAAAACATATCGTTTTAAACCAACTGTAATTAAGCAGGTGCATAAACAGAGTATGAAAATTCTAATGTAACTCTGTTACTGATTTATATTGGGCTGTTTCTAGCTTTTTAATCTTAGCTTTTGAGGAGATAGAAATTATTCATTTTAATAGGAAAATATTGTTAATTCACTGTTTTGGGAAAAAGTACAATAGGAAATAATCAAGTATAACTTTAGAAAGTCTCTTATTGCTTCTCAGTCTTCAATATGTTAACTAACATTTGATTACAATTTCTAATCACTAGTCAAATTAGACCTCCTTCCTTAATCCCTGGAGAGCTAGTAGAAAAAAATGCTTGGGAAAGACCATTTAGGTATAAGTATAATCACTATTTCTAAAAGCTATTATCCAAAGTAAACTCAGGGTCTATATATATTTAGATGCTTTGCATTGAATACATTTTCCCTATAAATTTATAATAGTGTCTTTTTTTTCTTATCCATCATTGTTAAAATTATTGATTCATTTAAGGGAAAATGATCTTGAATTGGTTTTTTTGTATTTTTCCTTTCATCCTGTTCAATGAACTTTTGTCCTTAAATATAGCCTGGCATTAAATTAGAAAATAAAATCACCACATGTAATTTATCTAGAGTGTAGTCTTCCAAGATGCTAGGCCTGTCTTTAAAATAAAGGTAGAATCCTTCAAATTTAACTGCTCAATTCAGCATAAATTTTTAATTTAAAACTCACAACATAATAACATACCTCTGGAAAATTTATTTATTGTAATTAAAAGATTTAGTGTGCATTTCTTTTATAAATATCCACATGTAATTATAAATATAATTATATGTCTTATAATTATAAATGTATATAGGTATACATATAACACATATGTATAATTTTACTGAAAACTTTATACTTCATATGCTTGTTGGATGTACTGATAATAGATTTATGCATTCCATATCTTAGTACTCTGGATAATGAGATTCAAGTGTCCTATAGTAAATAACTATGAAAAAATTATGTAACTAATAAAGTTTCTATATAAAGTTTACTATATACAGCCTTCTCTTCTAGCCTTCAAGTCAAAAAATTTTCAATTCTAGCCAGTTTGCCTGTGTTAATTAAAATTTCATACACCTATGACCAATTCAACAATATGCTTAATTATTGTAAAAGAATCTCAGCTTTTCATGAAAACACTGTACTTTAATGACAAACAGGGAGTTTTTCCCTAACAATTATTCAGGATGTCGTGTCTTTTTTTTTTTTTTCCATCAAAAACACTCCGTCATTTTATCTATGTGAAGTGCATTATTTTTAGAGACAAAGCTGCTCACCAGATGACAGAACCCGTGCCAGCCAGTGGACAACTTAACGACATAAGCCCACTACACCTAATTATAAAAGATGGAGGTTTTAAAATTTGCATAATTGCAACTATTGGTAGGGGTCGGTAACATATTTGCATTATCTACTTATGTTCCATACCAACACTTTTAAGCACCACTTTAAAAAAAAAGTCTGCTAAGTCAGATGCTTGTAGGTGTCAGAACATCATAACCTACAATGTGGGCAATGCCTTTTTCTACCCCCAGCCCTGGGTTTCGATGGCTTTCTAAAATCAATTTCTAGGTTTTGGTAACTATTTCATTTTCAAAACTTTGAAAATAGTCTTTCTATCCTTAGCTACATGTAATAAGGAAAATGCCTAGTGCCTATAAATCAAGTTCTAAGTACTTATTTATACCTTTTACAAATAATTGTTCCATTTGGTATAATTAAGAGTAATTAATATTGACAAAGATGGCATTCACACATCAAAAGTCCGAAACAGTCAAGAATAGTGGTTGGTATCTACCATAAGCACCTTTTTACTTTGGAGGCTAAAAGAATCCTTATATCTTATGGAAATGAACATTTTCATTTTTTTGTAGTGGCTACTGTTTCAATGTCTACAAAGTATCCGAAATAACCAGAAAATGGGAAAGGCAGATAAATTAATCAGAGTTGAGAATTTTCTAATAAAAGTGATGATGTTAATAGCTACCACTAATTTGGTAGATTCTTTGTTCAAGGTCCAGATACTTTACATATTTTTTTCAAATTCTCATTAAAATCTAGTAAGATACATATTTTACCACTCTTTCATAAAAAGAAGAACCTGAAGCTCAAAGAAATTTGATGTTGCCCAAGAGATTATAAACATTAAAACTGGATTTAAACCGATTTTTATAACTTTTATGATCTAATTTTCCCACTCTTATACACTACCCTGTCTTTCCCAAATCACAACTATAGTTTATGAATAATGTCTTCATGAAAAACTCATAATAATCTAGTTAATAGGATAGATGATTGCTTTAACAATTTTTGCTAGTTAAAATTAGTTGCAGCTGGCACTTGGAAGGCTGAGACAGGAGGATCACAGATTCTAAATCAACCACTGCAACTTAGTGAGGCCCTCAATAACTTGTAAGACCCTGTTTCAAAAAAATAAATAAATAAAACTGGGGGTGTGGCTCAGAGGTGTGCCCCTGGGTTCTATATCCAGTGAGACACACACACACACACACACACACACACACACACACACACACACACACACATTGTTCTCAAAGCAGTATCAAGTGTATTTCTCAAAGTCATAGTGAGAATATCAACTAGAAAGTGAGTGATATCCCAGAAAAATAAAACCCTAACCAGTACCACACGAATTATAAAGTTGTACATTTGGCTCTATAGAGCTTGCTTCATAAAAATGATTAAAAAGTCAAATAGGAATTCAGGGGGAAATGCTGCAGTACAGAAGGTTGACTCCCAGTGTTCCAAGGACTATAACTTGCTAAAATGTATTTACTGTAAGAAAACAAAATATTCCCACTCTTGTTCCCCAGTAGATTTATATGTGTGTATTTGGAATGTGATCCTTTGGTACCAGGTTTCTATGAGGGAACATTTAATTATAGTTTATAGAAGAAAATATGTCATTTTTGACCGGTTTGATGTTTAGTAAAGACTTAGAAAAACAATTTGAAAAAGGGGATGGTTTCAAAAAAAGAGGAAAGCAAAAGACATTTTATTCCCACAATCAGTTATTCTTAGCAGTTTAAGATTTGGGGGAGTCAAATGGTTAGTTATTTTTGACTATACAAATGTGACTGAAAGATAATTTATTCAATCATAATGCTATATTCAGAAAGAAAAATAACAGTATTTGCTTACAAATCAAATATGATAAGAAAATACATTTTCTCTCATTAAAATTGCTTGTAGCATGTTGGCAAGGCCCAATAATAAAAATCGTCACAGGAAGCGAGGTTATTTTTTGGCTGGCTCATTGTGAGCACACATATTTATTGTATACTTACAGTAAATACTGAGAATTTTTTGCTTGGCTTGTCCAGGTTCCCTTCAATTTTTGCTCTCAGGAGGTAACTTCCATGCCTGGCATTTTCTGTAACTTGATTCCTTAGTACATTCCAGGGAAGAAGGGAATCAGTGAGTGTCTGGGTTCATTATTAACTCTTCTATAGTAGTATCAAATATTTTGTTATCTTCAGCTTTTTCAGTCATGGAAATAAAAGGAATGTATATAACCAGTATCTTTTTTACATAAAGACAAAATATCATCACTGAATATAATAAAATCTATGCTCAGATTTTTCTCAGTGAACATAAAAATTTGTGTGTGTGTGTGTGTGTGTGTTCATGCATGTCTTTGTGTAGGGTGCTTCCTGTCCTAGCTTCATCTTGATAATAACGATGATGTATGTCCTGCATGAGTGTCTCTCACTGCAGATTTTGATTTGCTGGTTTTTGAACTTTTGACAAATTTGGTGACATTGTGGCTGATCCACTTTATCCCTGCTTTGTTTGGGCATAGTCTTGCTCTCTGAGGCACCACTTCCCCATTTCCATTGACTTCACGGAAAGGTTCATTAGGCCGGATCTCTCTAGGTCTTTTTTCTTCCTCCCCTTTCTTCTCTCTTCTTCACACTAGACTCTGGGCTTTTTATTCCTCGGGTCCCCTGTAGGTTAAGCCTAAGCGCTTATCCTCTCTTCTCTTTAACTCACAGTAAGCATTGACATCTGTATTCTGTAACCTCCATATGAATAAATAAAAGCAGGTACCAGCCTCCCAAATCTCCAGGTCTGGCTGGACAAACAGCTTGAGATGCAGCTCCTGTTACAGTTTTGTGTCACCTTGGAGCAAAACTCTCCAATGCCATTGAGATGCATCTGATTGTAACTTTAATTCCCCAGTGTTTAAGGTTGCCAGACATCTGCTAAGCCTTTACGTAACCCACAAATAATTAACATCTAAAGGAAGACAAGTTATGGACCTAAATGGCACATTAAGGCAGAAGAAATGGATGTATGTGAGTGAGTGTGAGATAATTGAGGGTTTCTGTGGAGATCTTTTTGCTTTTCAGAGGGCCTGATTTGTCAGTAGACAACTAGGGTCTGAGCCAGTTTGAGCAGTTGGATAGGCCATTTGCATTTGCCAGGGTTTTTCACTCCTCATACCACATATCTGTGCTTCTTATTCTATATAGAAATTCTGCATTATTTCAACAGTGTGCTCCTTTGACATTCTTCAAAAAATGATTGCATTCTGAAAACAAACCTTGTGGTAGGGAGGACTAGTATTACAACACATTGGAGATTTTCTTCTTTGCTTTTGTTTT
>PVLC010034022.1:0-17117 GCA_004027655.1 Graphiurus murinus | reverse complement strand
CTGAGAAGCTGAGTTACTAAGTAACCTGAGGTTATGCTGCTAATGTTTCAGGTCAAATAAATGACACTTATGTAGAGAAGTCTTCATCTTATTTAATGAAGAAAGTATATTAAGATTTACATTATAATATACTAAATTGAACTAGCCTATGATTAATACCAGTCTGATTTCATGAAGCATCATAAAAAACTGTCAATAGATATAAGATTAAAAAAAAGATATGACATGAGCTGGGCGTGGTGGTGCATGCTTGTAGTCCCAGTACTTGGGAGGCTGAGACAGGAGGATCCGGGTTCGCAGCCAGCCTCAGCTACTTATTGAGGCCCTCTGCAACTTAGTGAGACCCTGTTTCAAAATAAAGAATAAAAAAAATAGGGTTTGGGGTGTAGCTCAGAGGTAGAATGCTAGAATGCCCCTGGGTTCCATCCCCAGTACCGCAAAAAAAAAAAAAAAAAAAAAACATGAAAGAAATAGTTACGTTCTACAAAAATAATGACCAGTGTTGCTGCCACTACATCATTAAGACAAATTTTTCAGTGTCAATCCCTGAGAGAAAAGAGAGAAGATGGTGACAAATGTCCATTTCTTGCATCAGGAAAGCAGTCAGGGATCTACCCTACAGAAACGCTTACCTATGTCTCCCCAAAGTCACATGTAAGAATGTTCAAGCAGAACCAAAGACAAGCCACATACCCATTAACCACACAATGGATAGAAAGATTATGGTAGAGTCATGCAATGGAATATGGTACAGCAATGCGAACATACACAACAAGAAGCATAATATTCAGCCAAGTATGGAGGTGCACGCCTGTAATGCCAGTATTTGGGAGGCTGAGACTGTAGGATGGCAAGTTTGAGGCCAACCTCAGCAACTTAGCAAGACCCTTGGCAATTTAGCCAGACCCTGTTTCAAAATTAAAAATAGATAGGGCTGGGGGTGTGGCTCAGAGATAGACTGCCCCTGTGTTCAATCTCCAGTACCCTCCCCTCTAAAAAAAAAAAAAAGCATAATGTTGAGCTCAAAACAGGCAGAAACAAAATGGAATGTAAATTTCCATTACATATCTCTCAAGAACCAGCAGAAGAAACCTATGGTGTTAGGACCCAGGGTGGTGATTTCCCAGGGTGGAAGAATGGAAATGACCAGTAGGGAGCAATGAGAGACCCTTGTAGGCTGAGGTTAATCTTCTGTTTCTTTGTCGAAGAGCTGACCTTTGTGAAAATTCAAGTTGTGCTCTTCTCTGCATGTATGCTATACTTCAATAAGAGTTTGTTAAAACAAACCAAAAACTAGCTAAGCAGTGTCTGAAATCTGAGCTCTAATTTCTTAGATACTTTTCTATAGCTTTTATGTAGCACCCAGAAAAGGATTTAGAACTGCTGTATTCAAAATGGTAGCCACTCGAGCCAGGTGTAGTGGCGCATGCTTGTAATCCCAGCATTCGGGAGGCTGAGACCGGAGGATCCAGGTTTGTGGCCAGCCTCAGCTACCTAGTGAGGCACTCTGCAACTTAATGAGACTCGGTTTCAAAATAAAGAATAAAAAATAGGACTGGGGGTATAGCTCGGAGGTAGAATGCCCCTGAGTTCAATCCCCAGTACCGAAAAAAAAAAGAAAAAAAAAATGGTAGCCACTCAACACATGTGGCTATGAAGTACTGGATATCCGGCTAGTCTGAACTGAGAGGTGCTATAAGAATAAAATTTAAAGGTCCTGTATGAAGAAAGGAATGTAAAATAACTCATTAATAATTTTACATTGAGCCAGGCATGGTGGTGCACACTTGTAGTACTGGTACTTGAGAGGCTGAGACAGGAAGATCGCAGGTTCATGGCCAGCTTCAGCTACTTAATGAGGCCCTCTGCAACCTAGTAAGACTCTGCTTCAAAATAAAGAGTAAAAATTAGGGCTGGGGGCGTAGCTTGGAGGTAGAATGTCCCTGGGTTCAATCCCCAGTAACACACACACACACACACACACACACACACACACTAATAGCAATTTCTTTTCATTTTTTTAATGTGACTATAAAAAATTTTCCAATATACACATGGCCAGCATTTGTGATTCTAGAGCCTCAGTTCTTTCTAATTCTTGAAGCTGTGATTTTATCACATGCTTACAAATAGGAATGAGGCTAACCCACAAAATGACACCATGGCTATAATTTTCATCAAACTCCATCATGGCTAGCAAAATAGTCCCAGTCCCCTGCTAAGCTGGAAAACTAAGGGAAAATTATTTGCTTTAGAATGTGGCATCCTTAAAACCTGGAGTTGATTAGACTCTGAGCGTTTGGAGCTGGTTGTTCTCTGCTTGTCCCCACCAAATCCATTCTCCCCTCTTCTTACTCTTAGCCATATACCCACAGGTTAAGGCCAATGGACTTCCAGGATCCTTGCAGGCTGGTTTCCCAGTGGGCCTGGCTAATGGGAGGAATGCCAGCGGGATCTTTCCTGCCCCTCCTTCAGTGCCTCATCTCTAGCAGTAGTGATTGCCCCTGTGCCTGCAGCTATCCTCAGCTCCAGCTCTCGCTGGGCTCCAGGAATTCTTTTTTTTTCCCCCTATCCTTTGCCCTGGTGGAGGTTAACTGCTTCTCACATTGCTGGTCTTTAGGTGCCTAAGCATCTCTGGTTTGTTCTTCACCCTGCCTATGCCCTGTAAGTAGCTCTTTCATTCAAATTTCTTTGTGTGAACTATCTGCTGGGACTCGGCCTGAGAGAATTCTTTGATCAAACGTTCCACCCAACGCAGTCACACCTGCAGCAGTTTCTCTCACATAAGGCCCTTTGGCCTCTGCTTAAACATTCAACCCCCTCAGCATAATAGGCATCTCTTAATTCTCCCATCCACAAAATGGGGTGGGAGAGATGAGAGGAGTTTTCTTTTCTTTTTTTCAAAGCAACAAGGAATAGTGGAAGAATGTGTTCTAGAATTCACATTGGGGAGGTCTTAACTAAATATGCACAAAACTCTTCAAAAACTGTTGTGAAGGGAGTGTGGTCAAAAGAGGTTGCGTAGACACATATAAGCAAAAGGACAGTAATATGTAAAATTATATTCAATATAGCAAAACTTACCATAATCAAAATTAAAAGCAATAATTAATGGAATTATTTTTATAATATGATAACTTGATGTGTTAGTCACCTTTATATTGCTGTGACAAAGTACCTGAGAAAAACAACTTTAAGGAGGAAAGATTTCTTTTCTGCTCACAGTTTCAGAGGTTTGGGTCCATGGTCACTTGGCCCCATTGCTGTGGACCTTTGGTGAGGTAGAACGTCATGAAGGGGAAACAGGGGATGGAGCAGAGCTACTCACCTTATGGTGAAGGAAGCAGAGAGAGAGAGTCAAGAAGGGGCTGAGGACAAAACATACATTCAAAGCCATGCCCACAGTCACCCACCTCTTCCAACCAGGCCTCATCACCCGAAGTTTCCACCACCTCCCAAAGCACTACCAGCTGAGGACAAAGTCTCCAATGCATGAGCCTTCAGGGGGCATTCCAGACCCAAACTGTAACACCTGATAAAGTATTATTCAATCATAGAAGGGTATGCTAAGGTTTGAATAAATGTCTCCCAAAGGCCCATGTGCTAGAGGTGTGGTCCCCAGGCCATGGTGTTATTAGGAGAAAGCAGAATGTCTAAGAGATAGAGCCTCATGGGAGGTCTTCCTGTGCCCTTGAAGGAGATATTGAGAACCCGGACCCTGTCTCTTTCTCTCCTCAACTTTCCTGCCACTTGCTGCACCTCACTCTCCCCCATGATGTGCTGACTTACCAGATGGCCCTAAGCAATGGGCCCAAGCGACCATGAACTAAAACCTCCAGACTGAGAGAAAGCTAGCAAAAGCAACAAAGACATAAAGTTAAGGGTGTCAGATTCTTTATTTGTTCCTTCATTTCTTTCAGGCTTTCTCTGAATTCTTTTAAGAAATCCTGTATCATTTCTACTATTAAAGATCTGAAATGTTCTTCTTTCAATCTCTGCAATTCTGTGTTGCTGGGTTCTGTTATTGTGGGGTTGTGGAAGCTCATTGTTTCCTTGCTATTCTTACTTCCCATGATTTCTGGTTTCTTAAGTTTATGTCTTTGTTGCTTTTGCTAGCTTTCTCTCAGTCTGTAGATTTCTTATGTCTATTTTCTCTCTCTGAATAGTATCTTATTGAGGAGGTAGATATTTACCAGTAGGTATGCCTGACAGTTGAATAGCTTCTATCATATGGTTTTCTCTGTCCTCTGTTGTGTTTTTATCATCCTTTGATACTAACCTTGAAAAATGTGTCTACTATCAACCCACTGTTGTTCTACCTGTAGATCGTCAGTACTGAGTTGCAGTTACTCCTTCTGCCTGCTGCAATGATGATGTTGGTGGGTTTCAAGTGTTAAGGTCTAGGGTCCATCCTGTCTGTCACCTCCGCTATAGGGAGTTGGTTCAGAGGCATAAGCAGAACAGTTTGTGCCCTATACGTTTTAAACCTCGATGTGCAAGATGTTGTGTGATTCCTTCTATCAGTTATTGTTAGTTTATCCTTGGTGTCTGGCAATCTTTTCTGGTGGTTCAGCTCTCTGGTCCAATCTCAGCAGTAGGGATTTAGTGGTGCCTGCTGGTATATACAGGGGCAGTTTGTGTTGTATTCAGTGATGAAGGTTGGGTGAGAGGGGAGGAGCCAAAGTGATGGGTATAAGAAGAGGGTAAAGTAGAGGATATGATCTAATAGAATGAGAGTTTGAGTGTAGTTATATGAAATGGATTTAATATAAGACAAAGACAAAGAAAAAATGTTGAAGAGAAGAAAGTAGATAGGAAAGGGGGAAGCATGTAAAATGGATGGGGAAGAGAGCAAAGGAACAAACAAAAAATAACAAAACAGCCAACCAGATAAGCAAAAGAATCAACCCTTCAAATATAGAAGTACAGAGCAGACTTAGCCTCTGCAGTCCTCCTAGGTCTGTGTGGATATTTTCAGCCATTTAATGTCTACTCAGTATAGTAGGTTTTCAAACATGTTCTAAGCATCCTCATTTGCTCAGTAACCCATAGTAGTGATGTCAGTTTGTAGACCCACTTTTTGGTCTCCTGCAGTGATTAGGACCCTGGCTTGATGTCTCTCTCTGTCAGTGCAGGTACTGAGTGCCGTTGGTGCCTCTCCCACTGCACACTTGAGTCTCTGAATTCTCCACAGGGCCTATCCCTGTGCCACTCTGTCTGTGCAGGCAGTGGGTGTCACTGGGGCTGGACCCAGTATAAGCGGGGCTCTGCATTTTCCACAGGCCCTGTGTCTGCATCTCTCTCTCTGCCTACACAGATGGTGGGTGTCCAGTGTAATCACAGGTCAATCTCTGGAGGCCCTGTAATCGCTCTGTGCCCTGAGTGCTATGGTCCTCTCCTGCACGTCTGCTCCGACCCAACCACTACAGGGGTGGACTGCAAAGTCTCAGACCCTGGGAGACTATTGCTTGCCACACTAGTCCCTGTGGCTGTGCTGTTAACTTATAGACCAGTGCCACTCTGGCTCTCTGGAGGGAGGGTGGGCTGAGTGGCCACTGTCACAGATTCTGGCCAGGCGTCCCAGCAGTCATATCTCTGTCAAATGTGGAGGGAGATGCCAACTGCTAATGATGTGAAGATCTGCAGCCACTTACTTCACATCAAGTCAGGGGATTTTTTGCGGGGGACTTGAGAGGCCACAGTGCTAGCAATCCCTGCACAGCACAGACAGCGAGGATAGGCGAAGATGGCACAGCTGGCTGCCAGTGCCATACCCTAGGTGTGGCACACCTGGGACACTTAGCTCTTCCCTGTTCTGTCTTATGGATTTTATTCTACTAAAGTTCAATTATTTGCTGCTTTTTTTCCCCTCATGTCAAGAAGATGCTTTCATAGCAGTTGTGTTTCGAGTTTTACGGCACCTGAGATGTGCTGCTTCTCTCAGTTGCCATCTTGCCGATCTCCTGCTTAGATTTTTTTAAATAAGATTTTTAGAAATAAAAAATACAGTCATTGAAATTACAAACAATTGATAAGGAAAACAGCATATTAGACACTTGAAGATAACTGAATAAATCAACTAGGTTATAGATCATAAAATTTTAACTGGGAGGGACCACTACTCATTCACAAGGAATGTGGTCCCACAACACTAAGAGATGTGTGCATTTATGCCTTTACCAGCTTGTATCTAACAAAGATGTATGATTACAACGCACCAATAATAATAAAAATAAAAATAAATGCCTGCCATTTTTTGTACTTCTATCTATGTTCAAAATGAGTCCTGATTAAAAATAAAAAAAAAATTTTTGTGTTACTAGGGATTGAACCCATTCTACCTTCAAGTGATACTCCCAGCCTTATTTTGTTTTGCTTTATTTTATTGAAACAAGGTCTTGCTAGGTTGATGAGAATCTCACTACTTGCTAAGGCTGTCCTTAAACCTGTGATCCTCCTGTCTCAGCCTCTCAAGTACTGGGTTTAAGCAATAACTTAAGTCTTAGTATTTAAGGGAAGTAGAATGGGGAGGTATTGCTTAATGGTTAGAGTTACTGTTTGGGGTGATGAAAAAGTTTTTAAAATAAACAGTAGCCAGGTATGGTGGCACACGCTTGTAATTCCAGCACTTGGGAGGCTGAGACAGGAGGATCCAGGTTCACTGCTAGCCTCAGCTACTTAGTGAGGCTCTCCGCAACTTAGTGAGACCCTGTTTCAAAATAAAAAAATAGGACTAGGGACATAGCCCAGAGGTAGAATGCCCTGGGTTCAATCAAAAAAAAAAAAAAAAAAAGAAAGAAAGAAAGAAAAGAAAAGAAACAATGATGATGGCTATACAACATTGTAAAGGTAACTAATGTCACTCAAGTGTTATGCTTAAAAATTATTAGGATAGTGCAATATTGCTGAGCCAGGCGTGGTGGCACACGCTTGTAATTCCAGCATTTGGGAGGCTGAGACCAGAGGATCCAGTTTCTCGGCCAGCCCCAGCTACCTAGTGAGGCACTCCGAAACTTAGTGAGACCCTGTTTCAAAATAAAAAATAAAAAAAATAGGACTGGGAGTGTAACTCGGAGGTATAATGCCCCTGGGTTCAATTCCCAGTACCGAAAAAAATAAAATAAAATTTAAAAAAGTGCAATATGCCAAAAAAACATTTAACAGTACACTTTAAATGAATGAATCATGTGGTTTGTGAATTATAACTCAATGAAACTGTTAAAAAAAAAATCTTTCACTTAACTGAACCTGAGGAAGGAGAGGGAGGGAGTGGGGCAGGAATTGGGACGGGTTAAATGAGAAATGTGCGCATGTATGCCTTTACCAGCTTGTACCTAACAAAGATGTATGATTACAATGCACCAATAAAAATAATAATTTTTTTTAAAAAAAGAAAAGGTCAATATTTTCAGAATCAGGGGAATCTTATAATTGCCTATCCTTCCCTTTTAGGATAGTTCCTTTTAAATGTTCTAAAAATGCCTATCACTTTTGAGAGCAGAAAATGTAAGTCTTATCAATTAAATACTGTATTAAAAAAATCTTGTAAGTGATGGCCTTTACAGTGGTAAATGAAACTGATTTAGAGCCAGATACCTCAGGATGGAGAACTAATTTGGCAATCTGAGCCTCTGTGCCATATCTATAAGATGTATTAAATCACCCCTAATATTCTCTCTAGCTTTAGGAATTCAGGATTATATTAAACCAGAGGCAAAGAGCATCAAGACAAGTTTCTTTGGGCTGCTTGAAGTTGACCTAACTCAAGTGGAGGAGGATGAGAAGGAAAGGTTCAGAGGTCAGAGGTCAGTCACTTAATCCCATCAGTGGTGCTGGAGCTTGATCTGGCCCGAGGCAGTACTCATTAGTGGCTGAACCACTTTCCAGATCGCCCTCAACTGACTTCAACCTAAACTGTTGCTGCCCCCCCACCTCCCTTCTCTTTTAGCAGCAGATTTGAACACATAAAGAATAGCTGCCTTCATCTATACAATTCTAGTATATTTATTCTCATTCCATCTAGCTCCAGAATATAGTGGTAGGCCCATGGGTAGAAACTGCTGCAGATTTGGCTCAAAATACAATCATCCTTCCTTATCCACAGTTTCAGTTACCAGCGGTCAACTGCAAATTGGAAATTTTCAGAAATAAACAATTCTTAAGTTTTAAATTGTGTTCCATTCTAAGTAGTAATAAAATCTCACACTGTCCTTCTCTGTCATGCACTGTCCAATGCATGAGTCAGCCCTTTGTCCAGTGTATCCACACTGCAAAGGCTACCTGCCCGCTAGTCCTTTATTAGCCCTCTTGACTGTCAAATGGCCCATAGTATAGCAGTGCTTGTGTTCAGCTAAGTGGGATTGTATAGATGAAGGCAGCTATTCTTTATGTGTTATCCTAATGCTGCATCAAATTTTAAGCAGAAATTCTCCAACAATTAAAGGTATCTGAAAATGGAATGGACAATCTAATAATGTGATGTAACTCCATCCCTGGCATGTCCAGGAAAGAGCAGATGCACCATGGGGTTGCTACAGAGCACTAGTTCTCAAAAATCCACTACATCAGGAATACCTGCATTAATAAAACAGATTAATGAGCTCCATCCCAGGACTTCTGATTCAGTAGTTCTAGGCAAGGCCAGGTAATCTGCATTCTAAACTGGGAATTCACACTCCCAGGTGCTGCTGTGTTGCTATTCCATGGGCCATACTTTGAGAACCACTGCTAAAAAGAGAAACCACTGCTAAGGCAGAGATGCAGTGAGGGGGAGATAGGAGCTGCTATTTTTTAGTAGGTACAGAATTTCTATCTGGGATGGTGAAAAAGTTCTGGAAACAACACAAGTGGTGATGGTTGCACAACAATATATTTTTCTGTTTTTATTTTGCAGTGCTGGGGATTGAACTGGGGACCTTACACATGCTAGGTAAGCATTCTACTGATGAGCTACATCCCCAATCCTACAATGATGTATTTAATGCCACTGAATTTTTTTCTCTTTTTTTAGTACTGGGGATGGAAACCGGGGGCATTCTACCTCTGAGTTATACCCCCAGCCCTATTTTTTATTCTTTATTTTGAAACAGGGTCTCACTAAGTTGCCTCACTAAGTAGCTGAGGCTGGCCTCGAACCCAGATCCTCCGGTCTCAGCCTCCCAAATGCTGGGATTACAAGCGTGTGCCACCATGCCCGGCTAATGCCACTGAATTATACACTTGAAATTTTATGTTATACATATTCTATCACAAGAAACCTTTTAGGGGGGGCTGAGGACTTAACTAGCATGTACACGGCCCTTAATTTGTTCCCCACCATCTGTAAGAAATAATTTAATATAGGGACATCAAATTACATTTGAATTTCAAGAAATCAATAAATAATTTTTGGCATAAATATATCTAATGCAATACTTAGGACATATTATATATATGTATATATATATTTGCTGTTTTCCTGGCAATTCTGGCAAGAGATGCTCAGTCTCAACTTAGGTATAGAAAAGAAATGATCAGGATTCCAGACACATTCAGGTCATGAAGGTAGGCTGGGGATGTAATTCAGTGGTAGAGCACTTGCCTTCTGTGTACAAGGCTCTGAGTTTGATCCCCAGCACTGCAAAACACACACACACACACACACACACACACACACACACAGGTGTACACACACGCCACTGGAGGGGATGAAGAGCCACCACAGTCATTCAATTCATTTATGCTTTCACCAACTCTTACATTTTGCCTGGCATTTTGGTAGGGTTGGAGAGATCTGTAAGGAACCTGTAGTCCAGTGGGGTCCATAGTCAAATAAGGAGATAGTTGCAATGTGTATGTGGAGCTTTATAGTGGTGGAGTGGGATATGAAGGGGATATAAAGGAGAGGCACTCAGAGGATGTGGAAGGGGGAGAAAGCATCCAAGAAGCTCTTGAAATAGAACAAAGGCATCCCTGACCTCCTTGACTGCCACCTGCAGTGACCTGCAGACCATGAGAAATCATACTCGATCACTGCCTTTAGAAAACCAAAGCCCATCTAAGGAGGGATTCCACAGCTCCAAACCTGGGTAGAACCTGTTGTAAGAACATTCTGATACAATCCTGCAAAGGCTCATGACAGAAGTCTGCCCTGCTATCTTCCTGCAACAATGATTTTAAAGATACAAAAATGATAGCTACAGTAAGGTCCTTCCTAACCATAAGATTTCCCAGCACCAGCGTACAGCAGCGAGCGGAACCTGAGAAATGGATGGCTTCTAAGTTAGGTCGCTGTCTTGGCTTTGCTCCCTTGCTGGTTGCCTCACCCACCCTGCGCATCCATAAATTACCACTTCATTAGACACATCGTAGCACCACTAAAATTATATCTCCAAAACACTCCATTAAAGGGCTCAGGCTCCTTTAGGAGGAATGAGTCATGAAGATTAAAGAAAAGCCATTTCTAAAATCCTGGCATTTCTTGGGAAATTCCCTGAGGCAGCTCAGGGGGAAATTAATTTGTTGTTAGTGGGCTGGATTCTTTGTAACTTTCTGGACCTAGGGACCCAGCCTCTTCTCATCTTTGGGATCTTTCTAAGGAGTAAGCAAGGTGGATTTCTTGTCAAGTTTGGTGAAAATTTAGATGTATCTGGGTGATAAATTAGCCAAGATCCTGGGGTGGGGCAAATATATGCTCCACATTGATTTTGACCCAAAAGATCATAACCTTACTTTTATTGTATGAAAGGAGAAGGCGTGGGGGCAGAGCCCAAATATAGCAGGTGTGTGAGCAGGGGATTTTTAGCCCAGTGAAACACTCTGTATGCTAGTCTAGTAGTGGATACATTATATATTTATCAAAACACATAAAAAGTACAACACAAATAATCCTAACATACACTGTGGACTTTAGTTAATAATACTGTATCAATATTGACTTATCACTTGCAACAAATGTACCACACCAATGCAACATGTTAAAAATAGAAACCCATAGGGAGCAAAGGAATATATGGGAACTCTGCTTTCTGCTCAAGTCTTTTATGACCCCAAAACTGTTTGAAAATAATAGTCTATTCATTTAAAAGGGAGAGGAAGCTGGAGAGTCCTCTAGGGTAGAGTAGGGTGGAGACAGGAAAGGTAAGAGCTGGACAAATTCATAAAGGGGTAAGGTTGAAGCAAGCAGGACTGTGAGCATTTGTAGGGTATAGGCTGTTATATTTATCTCCATGTGTGCAATATAATGTACTCCATTGGATGGATGGATGTATAGATGGATGGATGGATGGATGGATGGATGGATGGATGGATGGATGGATGGATGATGAAAGAAACTGATTCTATTATATTTTAAGGCAGTTCTCAACAGGTAAATGGATTAGAAACACCAAGGAGTCTTTTTCAAAATATATAAGCCCATTAGTTCTTTTTTTTATTCATCCCATAAGATTTGTAATGCACACCTGAGTGTACATGCCCACATGTACATGTGTACATACCTGCCCCATCTTCTGAGTTGAGAGCTGCAGTTTTTAGAGATCTTCCTCACCCTTGACACCCACAGCCTAGGATAATCCAGCACCTAAGATTAACTGGATCTAGTTGTCACTTTCCTCCCTATAAAGAGGGTAAGAGGCCAGCCTGGGTTATAAAAGGGTGAAGAGGAGACTGATAGTGGCAGAGCTTCAGGGCCTGGGGGGCCTGGAGTCTTGAAGAGGGCTGAAGGCCTTCAATAAGCTCTGGATTCAGGGGAATAGACATTTGAGCTAGGCTTAAGAATAAGTAGGAGCTGAGTGTGGTGGCGCACGCTTGTAATCCTAGCATTTGGGAGGCTTGGACTGGAGAATCCAGGTTCGCGGCCAGCCTCAGCTACTTAGTGAGGCACTCCGCAACTTTTTCAAAATAAAGAATAAAAAAATAGGGCTGGGTGTATAGCTTGGAGGTAGAATGACCCTGAGTTCAATCCCCAGTACCGCAAAATAATAATAATAATTAATTAATTAATTAATTAAGAATAAGTAGGAATCTGTGTGCAGAGAGAGCAGAAAGAAATAAAAAGCTAGTGTGGCTATTTTAGAGATTGCTAATAATTATCCTATTGCCTACAGTCCAAGTCTGATATCAAGAGATAGGTAGCCATGCATATTACCTTATGCATAGAGCTCACAGCCTACACTGGCTCCATGGGAAGAGTTTCTTTCTTTCAAAATTGAGTAGCTACCTGATGAGTTCCATCCCTGGACAGTCTGGGAATGTCTGATCTAGAGTCTACTCTGGCTAGATGAACTTGACTTGCCTCATCTCTCTCTCTCTCTCTCTCTCTCTCTCTCTCTCTCTCTCTCTCTCTCTCTCTCTCTCTCTCCCTCTGTCTCTCTCCCTCTCCCTCTCTCTCTGTCTCCTCTCATCTTTCTGCTGTTAGATATACCAAAAACATGTTCCAGCTGTCCAATTTCTTAGTTTAAGAGGGAAAGCAAGATGAGCTCACTCCTTGGGAGTTCAACAAGACTTCCCTAGGCCAGGAATCAGCAAATTGGATGCATAAGGAGTGGAAAGCAGTCTTGACACATACAGACCAGGTTGCCAGGTATTCAGATAGTCTTCACCACAGTAAAGACCAGCTAATCATGAGCCATCTCCTTCTTCTCCTGGACCCACAGCAAGACTATGTTCATCAGCCTTCCTCAATGTCCTGGCAAATGGAATGTGGACAGAAGTGTTTGCCATTACTTCCAGGATTGGTCAGAGGGTCCTGGAGGCAATACTCGATTCTGTTGTAGAGTGAGAGCAGCCACAGACAAGGTATAAAGAAAACGGGTGACTGTGTCCCAATAAAACTTTATTTACAGACACTGCAATTTGAATTTCACATATTGTGAAATAGTATTGTCCTTTTGATTTCTTGAATAAATTAAGCACAAGGGAGTTTAGGGTGGTGAGTCTCCATTCTATATAAGACTATAATAGTAGAAAGGTATCATTATATATTTGTCAAAACTCATGGGACTGTACAGCACAAAGTGTGAACCCAAATGTAGACTAAGTACTTTACCTAATAATAATGTATTAATATTGATTCATTGTTTTTAACAATGCTAGATATTAGTAGGGGAAACTGTGTGCTAAGGGTGAGGGGGTGGAGAAGTGGGTATTTATAACTCTGTGTACTACCTGTTCAATTATTCCATAAATCCAAAACTACTAAAAAGAAAAGTCTCAAAAAATGAAAGTATTTACCCCGAAGATCACTTTGGAAACCAGTTAGTAGTGCCAACAGAGGCCCCCGGGAAGTATAATTATTTAATTGGGCTCAATGAATTATGTGGCCACCTACTCACTGTAGTCACTGAGAGTCAGAGGAACCTTCTGAAGGATCTTACCATTGTTCTCACAGAGCAGTGGCCAGGGCTCTCTTCAGAAGTATTGGGATGTGATCTGACATCTCTGAGTTTCATAAAGCTATGGAGCAATTTTCTGTCTTCATTACAGAGATTAATCATAACACAAGGGAGGAAGAAACAGGGTAGGAAGGGATGAAGGACTGCAAAAGGAAAAAGGAAGGGAGCTCCCGCCTCTGTTGGGCTCCTCTGCATCTCTGCTTGGTGTTCCCTGAGACCTGAGAGGCAGGCAGAGACATGGAAGTCAAATGGGCCTCCATGTCCACTCTCTGTGGTCTAACAGTGGCCAGAAGACAGACACGAATTTTAAGTTCAGACAAATATAATCAAATCACTGTGTTCTGAGAAGGCCGTCAAGAATTCAAGAGCTATGCTGACATGTTTCCTCAGTTTCTAACTATAAGCATTTACCAGGTGATCAGGCACTGTGCTAGCTATAGATTTATTTATTTATTAAGCTTTATTTTTATCACTCTTATCAAACACACATCAGAAAGTGTATCAACAGTGCATCTTATGATGAGTCAGTTTACAACAAAACTGAAAAAGGCAATTGTGTTTACAGAAAAAGTTTTCCACAAAAACACGCAACACAGTCCATCAAAATGCAGTGCTCAGACTTTTTAGGTGTGTAGGTAAGTGGGAAATAAAAGTCCTTTGTTACGTAGCAAGAAAAAACAACTCTGAAAGACTTGAATGGAAATCAGAAGTTTAAGGATTTGAGAAGAGAACTTCTTGGTACTGACACACACTATATTTATAGTCCCACTTAGTTATTAAAAAAAAAAATCAAAATACTAACAATAAGACATCACAAAAACCAGGGAATCATAGTGCCACAGTGTACCAAAACCAATTTGCTAGTGCAACAGCAGCATAAATGCTGTGCCACCACTGACTGCACACGGGGCACTCAGGCAAAGCGAGCCTACAGGACAGCACCCCTGGAATGGACTTTGGCGTGAGTGGACTTCCATCTTTCTTCTAGCTCTACCTTCCTATCAAAACACAGCAACTGCTTGTGACCAAGGGGTGACAGCAGTAGGTTTTAATATTCACAACCAACCACTCCAGAGCCGACACAGGAGGCCATAACCTTAGGATTTGTTGATGTAATGGATTTCTAAGGGTGATTCAAAGCAGAGATGGAGACCTTTGAGGCAATATCCCTTCTACACCAGAGGCAATACTGTTAAGAGGACATTAAGGAATATTGAATTAAAAGTTTTTTTTTTATTTTTCAGAAAAGAATTGAGAATCCAAACTGTAAATAAATCCTTCTGGAAAAGATGGGGCAGTTACACTGTGCAAAATAACTGCTCAGTTCCATAAGGTGCTGTAACTCTACAGATAGTGCACACCCAACACCCCTAGGTATAGATTTAAAAAGTGACTTGAAACTTATGATATAACCTTTTTAGATACAGGGAGACCATCTTTATTCATTCATTCACTCATTCATTCATTCATTCATTCTCTTTCTCTCTCTCTCTTGAAATTAATTTACTTCCTCTGCCCTTTAGCATATTAAGATAAGTACAATTCTAGCTGGGCATCATGGTGCACACCTGTGAGTCCAGTACTTAGGAAGTAGAGACTGGAGGATGGCAGGTTTGAAGCCACACTCAGTAATTTAATGAGACAGTTTAAAATAAAAAATAAGAGTACTGGGGTGTAGCTTGGAGGTAGAATGTTCCTGGGATTCAACCCCCAGTACCAGAATTTTTTTAAAAGAGAAGTACAATTTAGAGTGGAAAATTTCTCCACTCATGCTGTTATTTCCAGCAGTCACTCCAGGACAAGCTTCTAAACCTGAGCTGTCCAATATGGCAGCCCCTGGCCATAGTGGCCTATTCAACACTTAAAATATGGCTAGTATAAAGGAGGAGCTGAATTTTTAAATGTTAATTAATTTAAATTTAATAACTAATATTCATTTCAGTTACTGTGAAAGTTTTAAGCATGTTTGGAACAGTTTGAATATGTGAATGTACTTTTTCAACTGCAAATTGTATACACTGTAAACACAGATCAAGTATTCCCAGTCAAAATTTAACATTCAAATGAAAATGTGCCAAAGGGTGGAGAGACACTGGAACTCAAAGGCTTAATATGTAAAAATTATTAAGTATATATTTTAAAAATTATTACTATTGTACTAGGATTAGAACCCAGGGCCTTCTACCTATGAGCTATACCTCCAGCCCTTTTTACTTTTTGTTTTGAAACAAGGGTCCCACTAAGTTGCTGAGGCTGACCTTGAACCTGCAATCCTCCTGACTCAGCCTCCCAAGTACTAGGATAACAGGCATGTGCCCCTATGCCTGGTTTTAAATATTTTATTAATAATTTGTATATGAGTTACATGCTTAACTATCATAATTTTTGTATGTCAGGATAAAATTTGGATATACTAATACATTATTTAAATGAACTTCATTTTTTTCTTTATTAATTTTCCAATGTGACTACAAGAAAATTCGTAATCATATACATGGCTTGCATTATATTTCTATAGGCAGCCTGATCCTAAAATGACTACAACTTCCATGTTGGTCTTTCACCTCCAGTGAGCCCAACCTTTTGTCTATCATCTTTCTGGGCTAGAAAGCCCCTTCTCAAACTCTATTTTTCATATGGCAGTTTTACACTTAGCACCTTTCAGATCTCTATCATATCTGATCTAAAATTCCCAGTTTGTAGGCAAGACTCTCCAACCCTATCTTGGCTCCACGCAGCCCATGCCTCGGCAGTCTTTTATCAGCTTCCTATCATCTTGCCCAAGCTCTAACCAAACAAGTGTTTTGCCAATTCCATTGTACTGATTTTTCACATTTATTCCTTTCCCCCAACATGCCTGTCCTCATTTATCTTGTATAGTTCACAGCTTCTGCCTCCTTCAAGCTATGTATTCAAATCTAGCTCTTTCAGAAATATTTCCCATAGTAATATTGACCCTGACCCTTTCTCCAGACCCCAAGTCATTTGAACCTTCAGACCTTGCCATAGAATGTTGCCCCACCAGTGGGTTTGACTGCCGAATCATAGTTCTGTGAATTCTGCCTTGTGCCCAGGACTTGTGCCCAGCAGGCTCCTGCATGACAGATGTCCAGCCTGCTCAGTGTTTACTACCCCCCAGGAAGCCCCTACTGTGCTTCATAAATGCTTATGAATGAGCAGCCAATACTACAATAAACTCAAATGAAAGAGAAGGATAGACAGGGAACAGGGTTTTCATGTATTGATACTTCTCCCTACAGATGTTTTTCATGTGGTATGAGACCACATCTGGCATGTCACCTTTCATGTCATTTGCGGAAAGGACACGCCTTCATCAAAGGCTTCCTTTACCAAAGCATTTTACAATAAAGGTCCCTTGGTTTTAAAGCAGCTACCTGTACAGGCAGGGCTGTTAGCATTCTATCTAAAAGATGACTTAGCATTTCCGCATGTCAAAAGCAACCCTTCCTTAGATACCATCAGCACGCCCTCAAAATCACTGGTTTCCAAACTATGCTGTGTGCATCATGAGTGTATCACTATGAAACTCATTTTTATGTATTATTATAATGTACCAGTAAAAAACTTCTTTAAAAAAATCATTGGTCTTTACCATTAGGATTCTGTGTTCATTTCCTTTTTAATGGAAATGCTGAGCTAATATAATTTTAGAAGAAAGTTCCTTATAAATTTTAGTCCAAAAACATTATTCTCAACCTCTTAAGCATCCATAGCCCATTTTTT
>PVLC010034021.1:0-17123 GCA_004027655.1 Graphiurus murinus | reverse complement strand
TTTTGCTCCCTAGTGCACACCCCTAAAGGGTCTCCCTAAGGTGGGAGAGACCTTCTGGTAGCCTCTGGACTGAGAGGGACCTTCCCTAAGGCTGAACCTGCCTGAGTCTGCGGGCCGAAGAAACACTGGGGAATCTGGATAAACTGTAGACAAGAGCTCCTGGAGCTTTTCTTGAAACTTGAAACAAGATAGAAATCCTTTTTATAAAAGTTACTTTAAAAAAGTAACTAGTAGCCTGGCATGGTCGTGCATGTTTGTAATCCCAGTATTTGGGCTTGTAATCCCAGTATTTGGGCTTGTAATCCCAGTATTTGGGAGGCTGAAATGAGAGGATCTGGGTTCACAGTCAGCCTCAGCTGCTTAATAAGGCTCTCCACAACTTAGTGAGACCCTGTTTCAAAATAAAGAATAAAAAATAGGACTGGGGGTGTAGGTTGGAGGTAGAATGCCCCAGGGTTCAATCCCTAGTACCAAAAAAAAAAAAGTAACTAGTCAGGTGCAGTAGCACAGGCATGCTTGTAATCCTAGTACTCCAGAAGCTGAGGCAGGAAGCCTGCAAGTTCAAGGCCACCCTGGGCAATTTAGGGAGCGATTTGAAAGAAAGAAGAAAAGAAAGAAAGGATGGAAGAAAAAAAGGAAAGGAGGAGCCGGGCGTGGTGGTGAACACTTGTAATCCCAGAATTCAGTAGGCTGAGACCGGAGGATCCCGGTTCGCAGCCAGCCTCAGCTACCTAGTGAGGCCCTCTGCAACTTCGTGAGACTTTGTTTCAAAATAAAGAAGAAAAAATAGGGCTGGGGGTATAGCTCGGAGGTAGAATGCCCCTGAGTTCAACCCCCAGTACCACAAAAAAAAAAAAAAAAAAAAAAAGGGAAGGAGGAAGGGAAAGAAGGAGAGAGAGAGAGAGAGAGAGAGAGAGAGAGAGAGAGAGAGAGAGAGAAACCAAAAGAGGGCTGGAGGAAGCAAAAGAGAGAGAGAGAGAAAGGAGAGAGAGGGAGGCCAGGCAGAGGTAGAAGGAAGCTGATTGCACCTGCCCGGCCTCAGCCTGCCTCCCTCCCGGGGCGCAGCTGTCCTCTGTCCATCCTTGGGAGGGGCTTCCTGGTAGTGAGGGTATTTGCGTTGGATGGGGTGGACACCTCGTAGATCCCTGGCTTCAAAATACCCTCAGATTTAATAAAAACACATTTTCCTTTAGAAACCAGCAGGAGGCGGGTAAGTGCTGCAGCAGGAATGAACTTTGGGGAGAAACGAGAGGTCAGGTCTGAGCAGTTAGTAAGGTGACCTGCGCTCCAGCTTCTGTGAGAGGGGCTGCAAACTTAGGTGGGAAAATAAAGTTTTCCAGCTGACTTCACCCGCTTCCTTTCTTTCTTTCTTTTTCTTTTTTTTTTTTTTTTTTTTTTTTTTTTTTTTTTTTTTTTTTTTTTTTTTTTTTTTGTGTGTGTGTGCAGTACTGGGGATTGAACTCAGGGGCATTCTACCTCTGAGCTACACCCCCAGCCCTACTTTTTATTCTTTATTTTGAAACTGGTCTCACTAAGTTGCGGAGTGCCTCACTAGGTAGCTGAGGCTGGCCGTGAACTCGGATCCTCTGGTCTCAGCCTCCTGAATGCTGGGATTACAAGAGTGCACCACCATGCCCGGCCTTTCTTTCTTTTTTAAGTTAATTAATTAATTTAGGTACTGGGGATCAAACCCAGGGCATTCTACCTCTGAGCTACACCCCGGACTTATTATTATTATTATTTTTTATTTTGAAATAGAGTGTCTTGCTAAGTTGTCCCATGCTGGCTTTGAACCTGCGAGCCTCCTGTCTTAGCCTCCCAAGTAGGGGAATTGTAGTCATGTACCACCACCCTCCTGGCTCGCTCTTCCTTTCCCTTTCTTTCCTTCCTTCCTTCCTTCCTTCCTTCCTCTTTCTTTCTTTCTTTCTTTCTTTCTTTCTTTCTTTCTTTCTTTCCTTTCTCTTTCTTTCTTTCTTTCAGCTGTGCACGGGAGCCCTCATCTACTCTTTTCACCAGGCACTTAATAGGAAGTGTCTTATTAGCAGAACTTGCTCACAGCTGGGCAGTGGAATGGGGAGACAGAGCAGCAACGCCATCCTCGGCCCTCCTCGAGGGCTGGAGAGACCAGTCTGTAACCCCTTCGAGAACTACAGATGACCTTGTAGAAAAACCAGTTGTCTAAGATGGTAACCAGAGTTAATAATAGCTAAGGAGGAAGCAAACTTGCTCCTTGGGCAGGGTGGTGAGCGTGATTGGGAGGAGCTATTGCTAAAGACGGCTTATGAAGATGTCTTGCATCAAAGGAAATCATAAGGCAAAGAAAGCAGAACAGAAACTGCACTTCCTCCCCTTCAGTGGCTGTGGGCTAAGCTCTCATTTCCCAGCGGTGGGGGATGCCAATAAGTGTGGTAGCATACTCACTTTCCAGACAGGTGGGCGGGAAGAACATTATCACAATGAGACTAGGTTGTGACAGTGACTGACGAATTCTTTCCTATCCAGAGAGTTTTAGGAAGTAGGTTTAGTTGTAAAGATTCATCTAAGTCATTACGCACCCAAATATACAGTCCTGGTAAAGTTAAGAATCTGATTATAGGTGTGGTGCTGCACACCTATAATCCCAGCCATCTGGGAGCCAGAGGCAGGAGAATCTCAAATTTAGTGGCCAGTCTACACAACCTAAAGAGGTGCCTAAGCTGGGTGTGGTGGTACAAGTTTATAATCCCAGCATTTGGGAGGCTGAGACTGGAGGATCCGGGTTCGAGGTCAGCCTCAGCTGCTTAGTGAGGCCCTTCGCAACTTAGTGAGACCCTGTTTCAAAATAAAGAATAAAAAATAGGGCTGGGGGTGTAGCTCGGAGGTAGAATGCCCCTGAGTTCAGTCCCCAGTACTGAAAAAAAAAAAAAAAAAAAAAAAAATAGGCGCCTAAAAGTAAAAAATTAAAAGAGCTAGTGATACAGTTCATGGTAGAGTGCTCCTGGGCTCATTCTCTAATACAGGGAGGAGATAGGAGGACTCTGCACCCTTAGCAAGCACCCTTGGATTTTTTAGTTACAAACAGCTACCTTTTATCTCCTGTGCTATCATAATTCTTAGCACATTAAAATGGCTCAGTAAATACGTATGGAATGCATTGTCCAGTTCTGTTCAGTAAAATGTATAGGCGACCATTGGTTTAGACTGAGCCTCTGCACTAAGCCCAACAGAACAAGTGTAACTGGGGCTGGGTGTAGAGTGCTTTCATAGCATGTGCCAAGCCCTAGGTTCAATCCACAGCACTGGAGGTGGGGGAGGGGGGAGGTAGTAACTCATGCTGGAGTTCCATATCACTAAGCTAAAATTAGGTTGTTTATTTTATCTTCCAAGAAATCAAGAAAACAAAAGATACAAGCTGAATCCCCAAACAAACTAGTTTTAAGAAGTCCCATAAGGCTGGGCGTAGTGACGCATGCTTGTAATCCCAGCATTTGGGAGGCTGAGACTGGAGGATCCGGGTTCACGGCCAGCCTCAGCTACCTAGTGAGGCACTCCGAAACTTAGTGAGACCCTGTTTCACAATAAAGAATAAAAAATAGGGTTGGAGGTGTAGCTCAGAGGTAGAATACCCCTGAGTTCAATCCCCAGTACCACACACACACACACACACACACACAAAGAAGTCCCATAAGCTACACCCCCAGCTTATTTTATTTTCATTTTGAAACAGGGTCTCGCTAGGCTGATGAGAGTCACAGTATTTGATGAGACTGTCTTTGAACCTGTGATCCTCCTGTCTCAGCCTCCTAAGTACAGGTACTGGGGTTTGAACTCAGGGGCATTCTACCTCCGAGCTACACCCCCAACCCTATTTTTTATTGTTTATTTTGAAACCGAGTCTAAGTTGTGGAGTGCCTCACTAGGTAGCTGAGGCTGGCCACAAACCTGGATCCTCTGGTCTCAGCCTCCCGAATGCTGGGATTACAAGCGTGCGCCACCAAGCTCAGCTAAGATTTACTTTCTGAAGATTTCAGGTTTAGTCCATGTGAGGCTGGGGACTGAGGATCTCGGGGCATGGTGGTGGGAGGCAGAGTGAGGGAGAGCACATGTGCTGTGCTCCTCACAGCATGGAGGCCGGAAGCAAGAGAGAGTGGAGGGAGGAGGAGGAGCTATATATGATCTCCAAGGTCACAGCAGCCCCAGGGCCCACCTCCTCCAGCCACACCCTACTGGCGTAACAGGCGCCACCCAGTTAATCCATTACAGTGGGTTTATCTACGGCTGGGATTACAACCCTCGTGACTCCACTAGATCAACTTGGAATATTAATAGATGAACTCTTTAGGGAACATTTTATATCTAATACAGCCTCTCAGACACACCCAGCAGTGTGCTTTACCAACTTTCTAGGTGTCTCTCAGCCCAGCCAAGTTGACAACTGAAATTAACCATTACATGGCCGGATAAACTGGGCAAGTAAAATCGCCTGGTGAGGTCGTATGATTTTTCAGGATTCTTGATTTTACTGTGTGGGAGGGGGCTTCATAAAGAGTTTTGTCCAGGTGTTGGCTTGGTGAAGAGAGGCAGAAGGACAGGAGAAATCAAGAGCCCCCTGGAGGGAGTCACTCAGGAGAGGAAGTCTGCCTGTGAAGAAAAGAGTGCAAACCGGTGCCTGTACTGAGAACCTGGTCGTCTTTGCTGAGCTGTTTTATCCTAGCTTCTGTGTTGCTAACTGAATCTATAAGAAAACGAATGGAAGACGCTGATATGTGGCTGGTAAAACATAATTACATTCATACCCGCAGCCAGGTCTGATATTCATCAGCTGACTCAACCCTGAGCTTCCTGGTGGCAACACCTGGGGGAGAATTTAATGGACTTTCATTAAGAAAGGTCCACACACTCATGTGTCACTCTACCCAACTCTCATGAACCTCCACCACCCCCAAGCATGCTCTGGGTAGGTTGCAACTTCTTGCATACTATCCTTGTGGTGGAGATTAGAAGGCTGACTGCTGGGCATGGTGGCTCAGGCTTGTCATCCCAGTACTTGGGAGGCTGAGACAGGAGGATCACAGGTTCGAGGACAGCCTCAGTGAGTAGTGAGACTCTCATCAACCTAGCGAGACCCCGCTTCCAAATAAGAATAAAATCAGGCTGGGGGTGTAGCTCGAAGGTAGAATGCCTCTGGGTTCAATCTCCAGTACCATTAAAAAAAAAAAAAGAAAGAAAGAAAAAGGCTGAGAAGGTGACCCCGCCAGTCCAGACCATGCAGGTCAGCCTGCATCAAGCTGTCCTCCATACCTGGAGGACTGGAGCAGGTCCTCCACTCTCTGCTCTAGAGCGATGGCTGCGTGCTCTCCTTGAAGAAGGGCCCACAGGACCCGGGCTCTCCTTACATCATCTCATCCTTGGCAGGACCTCTGAGCAGGCCGACTTATCCCAACAGCTGGAGGCCAGCCTTCCAGACGTCTTGGGAGACATTTTACTATATATCTGTGCAAAGCTGGCTCTGTATCTTCAAAAGGAAGCCACTCGTGTGAAATTGCCGTTTTCTTTGCTTCAGAAAGCAGAGGCTGGAGTCTATCTGCCGTGCCTCTGTGCCCAGGCCACCGCCAAGCTCTTTGGGGTGGGCAGATCTACTGCGGAGCATGCCTTCCATGAGCTGGTGGATGTCTCTGTTAGCTTTTGGCAACTCTTGGAAAAACAGCCTGACCTAGAGGAGGTCTCGGGGAAGTCCAAGACCAAAAACAGCTTCTGAGGTGTGTTGGGACCACTGAAAGCACACATATTGGGGTGTCCTGCCTCAAAGGGTAGAAAAGGACTATTGAAAATGGCATCAGGAGCTGGGCATGGTGGTGCATGCTTGTAATCCCAGCATTTGGGAGGCTGAGACCGGAGGATCCGGGTTTGTGGCCAGCCTCAGCTACCTAGTGAGGCACTCCACAACTTAGTGAGACTCGGTTTCAAAATAAAGAATAAAAAATAGGGCTGGGTGTATAGCTCAGAGGTAGAATGCCCCTGAGTTCAATCCCCAGTACCACACACACACACACACACACACACACACACACACACACACAAAGAGGGGGGAGAGAGCGTCTTTGTGGCTTTTTCAGTTCTTTTATAGAACTCCCAAGAGGGGGTGCTGGGGTGGCTCAGTGGAGGTCTGGACTTCCTCAAGTTCCCCAGCACGAATGGGTGGTGACTAGCTGGTGTCTGACCTTTGACCTCCTCAAGGGTCCTTTGTTACTAAGCATCTTAGGATCCCCTGGTGCATGTGGAGAGGGGCCTTGGTGATTAAGGGTGTGGGCTCATTGTGATTAAGGGTGCAGGCTCATTGAGGCTTCTGCTTAAAACAGAACATGCCCTTTAGGGTGGAGTTGGGGATTATGAACTCTCCAGACCCCAAAACTACATTTTCCTTTTCCTTCCCAATTTATCTCCTTTCTGCCTAATATTTTATTTCTTCTATCCTGCTTCAGATGACAGCTATGTGGTGCTTTGGGACAAGTGTGGGCAGTTCCTAGAGCTGGAGGCCAGGGTGAGGGGAACCTGGGGCTGTAGGGGCAGGTGGGAGCTTCAAGCCAAGCTAGAGGCTGAGCTTCTTCCTAAGACAAAAGGAATCACAGGTAGAATTTGAGCAATGGATGACAGACATGAGCACTTTGCCTTTTTTTTTTTTTTTTCTTTGTACTGGGGATTGAAGCCAGGGGCATTCTATCTTCAAGCTACAGCCCCAACCCTTTTTATTTATTTATTTATTTTTGCGGTACTGGGGATTGAACTGGTACTCAGAGGCATTCTACCTCCATGCTATATCCCCAGCCCTATTTTTTATTCCTTATTTTGAAACAGGGTTCAAACAGGCTGGCGAACCCGGATCCTCCTGTCTCAGCCTCCCAAATGCTGGGATTACAAGCGTGCGCCACCATGCCCAGCTCCCAACCCTTTTTATTTTATTTTCATCTTGAAACAGGGTATCACAAGTTGCTGAGGCTGGCCTGAAACTGCAATCCTCCAGTCTCAGCCCCTACAAGTACTGGGATTCCAGGAATGTGCTGCCAAGCCGGGCCAGGCCACTTACCCGAAATGATGGCGCATGCCTGTAATCCCAGTACTTGGGAGGCTGAGATAGGAGGATGCGAAGGCTCAAGGACAGCCTCAGCAAGTAGTGAGACTCTCATCAACTTAGTGAGACCCTGTTTACAAATAGGAAATAAAGTCGGACTGGGGGTGTAGCTCGAAGGTAGAATGCCTCTGGGTTCAATTCCCAGTATTCCCAGTACCACAAAAAAAAAAAAAAAAAAAAGTAACCCTGAGTAATAAAGACAGATGGATTAGAAGAGAGGTGTTTGGGGGCAGGAGTACCAGCAAGGAAGTCGGTGGGGGAATGTATGGAAGCTGAAGACTGAATGGTACAGCTGTGTGTGTGAGGAAAGGGGTAAGAAATCAGAATATGCAGGAAATTCTACCCTGTTAAGCATCCACTCTCTTCGAGCTGTCATTGGCTGTGTTAGGACTGTAACCCGGGAGCTGATTGGATGGTGGAGCTGTCTGTCTCCTGGGGTTCAGCTGAGGGACCCTGGGAGAGGAAGTTTCTGCAGCTGCCCAGCTGGGTTCAGCAGTTTTGGGAAAACAACAATATTCCTTGCCATCCCTCCTCCCAGCCACCCTGCCACCAGCTGAGGCGGGTGCCTGCTGTCTTCCCAGAGACCCAGACCTTGCGAGAGTGGACGGCAAACACTGGCCTGGAGTTCTACACAGCAGGAGGAGGAGCCTCAGCTGCTCCATCTTTAGAAATCGAGCCAGACGCGCCCAGGCCCAGCTGTCATTTCTCCTGCGTACCCTGTGCTCCTCCCTCTTCCCATTTTCTAGCTCACAATTTCCTAGGAGTGGAGGGGTGGGAAGAAGCGCTGGGAGAGTAGTGAAAATGTTAGAGTGTGTGATTATACCTTTGAATTGTCGTGGGTCAGCACGATACCTTTTTGTGTGTCCGTGGCCTACCTGGTGAAAAGAATTTCAACACGTGCCAGTCAGGGACAAAGGCAGGAGTTTTATTTAGGAAAGTAAGGGACTTGAGGGAGAAGACAGGTGAGGGGAGGAGGGGAGATCCTCGGGGCCAAGAGAGTCTCTGCAGCCTTTTTAGTCCTTATATAGAACGCCCAAGAAGGGGTGGGCACAGGGGAGGTCTGGACCTCCTCTTCCTCAGGTTTCAATGATGAGTAGTGTCTGGTTGAGGTCTGACCTTGTCCTCTTGGAGCTCAGCAGTCTAGGTGGTTCGAGGGGCCAGGAGACTAAGGGTGTGGGCCCATAGAGGCTTCTGCCTAAAACCTGACACACTCTACAGGGTGGAGTTAGAGATTATGAACTCTCCAAATTTTAAAACTATATTTTTCCTTTTCCTTCCCAATCTGTCTCCTTTCTACCTAATTTTTTTATTCTTTCTATTCTACCTTATCAGAATGTTCTACTAAACAAGCATAACTTTTTTTTTTTAAAGTTTATCTCCTTTAAGATTTGTGGGGCCCACGCTTGTAATCCCAGTACTTGGGAGGCTGAGACAGGAGGATTGCCGGTTCAAAGCCAGCCTCGGCAACTTCGCTAGGCTTTCAGCAACCCAGTGGAACCCTGTTTCCAAATAAGAAATAAAATCGGGCTGGGGATGTTTTCTAATGTTAGCGATGGCAATAAGGTCGAGATGAAAGGTTTTATTTCCGTGAGGGGACGGTGTGAAGATACGGCAGGTGTTTATTTGTTAATTGGGGAGTGGGAAGGAAGAGGAAGAAATTTTGTTCTTGGGTATTTCAAGGCAGCGCTGAGATGAAGGCTGGTCCTGAGACTCCCAGGGCCCCGAGGATCCTGAGCGCCTGGCATCTGATGCTAGTGACCATTGAAGACAGGCGGCACCCAAACTTAGATCAGAAGATTAAAATAATACCTCAGATCCATCTTTCATCTGCCCCAGCATTTTTCCAAGAGGTAACTGTACCAGGAGGATGGTGGTAGTTGGTCTATTGAATAAATCGTAAACTTGGACAAGCTCTAGCTGGGTGTGGTGGCGCACACCTGTAATCCCAGTAACTTGGGACGCTGAGACAGGAGGATTTCAAGGCCAGCCTCAGCAACTTAGTAAGACCTTGTTTCAAAATAAAAACTAAAATAGGGCTGGGGGTGTAGCTCAGAGGTAGAATGACCCTGGGTTGAATCCCCAGTACCACCGAAAAAAAAAAAGAAAAGAAAAGAAAGAAAGAAGCTCTGAACTAGGGGGTCCATTGCCAAGAACCCCAAAGTCCTAGGGCCTCTCCAAGCCCCAACTAACTTCTTCTCTGCAACACAAGGGAGCCCAACTGGACTCCCCAGGTCTAGTTCTAGTTCTGACATCGCATCATTTCTAGCTAAACACGTCACCATGCAGGATCATTGCAGACCTGTTAGCATCTCTGAGACAAGTTTGAATGAGGAGCAGAGTTGGTCCCAGTTCTTGGGTGGAGACTTATCAGCTGGGTGTCAGTGGAAGGCAGGAGGGGAGGGCTCCTGCTTTTCCTGTCCCTTGCCATTCTTAACTGTTCCTTACGAGCAGGGACATAAATGGAGGCCTGGGTTATGGACGCAGCAAGTTCCTGAGCTGAGGGGGAGTTGAGTAGAGGTTGAGATGTCAACTGTGCAGAGGGAGGGAAACCTCCCCAGTGGCTTCACCATGATTTGGCAAGAAAACATCAAAGACAACTCTTCTCTAGTGAAGGAGGGCACATGCTTCCATGGAGCTTCAAAATATCCACTTAAAGTAAATAACTGCTCTCAAAGATTAGTTGGAAATGAGCTCTTATGAGTTAAGTGTGTGCCTGCAGAGCGCTCTCTCTCTCTCTCTCTCTCTCTCTCTCTCTCTCTCTCTCTCTCTCTCTCTCTCATCTTTTGGTGATGCAAAATCAAACACAGGTCCTCATGCATGTAAGCCTGCAGTCTACCATTGAGCTACTTCTCCAGGCTCTTCCTCTCTATTCAGTAGGACTCTAAATGAGACACCAAAGATGCTTTGAAATTGAGGCCTAAAATAGGCAGTATCTACTCTTACAAAGACACACAAATCACACAAATTATACCAAAAACATGCTTATCACGATACTAAAGAACTCTGCAGTCTAGACAATTGTCACCCTCAGCCTGTTCTGTGTTTGAAGGAATGCAAGGATAAAGAGAATTTGTGGTGTTTTTGCTGGCATAAGGAGACTCACTACCACCACTATTACTGCAGTCATCAGAGCGGGGCTGGAGGTTGAGTGTGTAGGGACTCGTTTCCAGGACTGCTTCACATTTGGACAGAGGATTGGGGAGCACGGCTTTCTCTGAGGAGCCTACAGATAACTATTTGGGGTCATCATGAGACCTGATCCCTATCACACAAGTAAGTCTGACTCCTACCCTCACCTATTACTCTTCCTGTTTCTTTTCTTTATAGTGCTAATCATTTATTTGCAAGTTTACTTTAATGCTTATCTTCCTCTTTAAATCATTAGGGCCTTGAGGGCAAGAATGATGTGTGACTTCAAAAAACTCATAGAGTTTTCCACCTCCACTAATTGTAAGTGTATAGCTCAAACAGATGCTGAAAACTTTTCATTTTGCAAATCTGAAATTTTATACCCACTTGTACTAGTCCTGTTGCGCTGCTATGATGAAATGCCATAGACTGAGTGGCTTATAAGCAACTGACTTTTATTTGTCACATGCCTGGAGGCCGGAAAGTCTGAGGTGAAGGCTCATTCTTCATAGATGGCACATTTTTTTTTTTTTTTTTTTTTTTTGTGGTACTGGGGATTGAACCCAGGGGCATTCTACCTCTGAGCTACACCCCCAGCCCTATTTTTTATTATTTATTTTGAAACAGGGTCTCACTGAGTTGCAGAGTGCCTCACTAAGTAGCTGAGGCTGGCCGCGAACCCGGATCCTCCAGTCTCAGTCTCCCAAGTGCTGGGATTACAAGCGTGCACCATCACACCCGGCTTAGATGGCACTTTTTTATTGCATCGTCCTGCAGTGGAAGGGGCAGGGCTGCCCTGGGGCCTCTTTTACAAGGGCACTGCTATGATTTGAATATGTTTGCTCCCACGAAAACTTATGCTGAGACCTAATCCCTCAAGCTGCTGGGACTTTGGGAGGTGGTTAAGTCATGGAGGAATCCTCATGAATGGATTAGTTTTTCTCGATAGACTGGGCTAGTTCTCTGAGACTCGATTAGGCCTCACTGGAGTAAGTAAGATCTCACAGGACTGGATTAGTTACCACAAGGGTGGGTTATAATAAAGCATGCATCGCACCAGGCCTTGGTCTTTAACATACGTGTGCTATGCAAGTATCTGAGTGTTATAATTTAGACATAGAATGTTTCCCATAGAAGCTCGTGTGTTGGCAATGCAGAAATGCTCAGAGGTGAAACCACTGAATCCGAAGGGCTCTAACCTCATCAGTGGGTGAATCCACCGATGATTAATAATTTGAATGGACTGTCTGAGTGGTAACTGCAGGCAGGGAGGGATAGGCAAGGGGTATGACTTTGGGGACTCTTATCTGTCCTTGGTCCCTTCATCCCTCTCTCTCTGCTTCTAACTGCCCTGAGCAGCTTTTCTCTGTCACACCCTCCACCATGATACCATGATGTTTCTGTCTGTTTCTGCCTTGAAACCAGTCAGCCATAGACTTACCTTCTGAAACTGTGAGCCAAATAAACCTTTCCTTCTCTAACTTATTCTTTCTTTCTTTTTTTTTTTTTTTTTGTGTGTGAGTGTGTGTGTGTGGTACTGGGGATTGAACCTGGGGCATTCTACCTCTAAGCTGTATCCTTAGCCCTCTTTTTCATTCTTTATTGTGAAACAGTGTCTTACTAAGTTGCAGAGGGCCTCATTAAGTAGCAGAGGCTGGCCGCGAACCTGTGATCCTCCTATCTCAGCCTCCCAAGTACTGGGATCACAAGTGTGTGCCACCATGCCCGGCAGCTCTAAGTTGTTCTTGGCAAGTATTTTGGTTACAGCAACAACAACAAAAAGCTGACTAATACACTGAGTGACATTCGGCTCTCCTTGCTTGCCTCCCAAGGGCATTCTACCTTTTTATTTTGAAACAGGGTCTTGCAAAGTTGTTGAGGCTGGCCTCGAACCAGTGGTCCTCCTGTTTAAGCCTCCCAAGTACTGGGATTATAGTCATATACCACTGCACCCAGTCTCAATATGATTCTTGAACAGCTCACCGCTGAAAGGCCAGCAGGTCTGATTGCACCCAACATCTTATTTGGAAAATCCATTGAGCTACAACTAAAGAGAACAGTCTGGTCCCCACAGCACAGTTGACAGAAATATTTGGGGCCATATTGCTTTCTCTGTTCAGACAGTACCACCCACAGCTATAAGCACAGCTGAATTCTCTTGAAGAAAGGATTGTTAACATAAAATCTAGGGCTGGCTTTGGAAGACCAGAGCTGATGTGAAGTAATGCCCAGGGATCCCTAAACTTCAGCCTGGAACAAAGTGAGAGGAAGGACATGAAAACTAAGTGTCAGAAACTGCCACACCCTGCTCTCGATCCTCCCCCCATGGCTCCCGGTCACAGTTCTCGTGAGGTATGCTGGTCAGCTTTGCTTCACTGTGACCAAGTACCTGACAAGAACGGCTTCGAGGAGGGAAGACTTATTTTGGCTCACGGCTTTTGAGGGTCAGTCCATGGTTGGCTAGCTCCAAGCAGAAACATGGCAGCAGGGTGTGGTGGAGGAAGGCTGCCCAGCTCATAAGGAGCCGGAAACAGAAAGAGAGAGAGAGGGACAGATCAGGGACATGTAGAATCTCCAACACTACGCCCCCAGAGACCTACTTCCCCTACTCTGTCTACAGTTACCACCTAGTAAATCTATTCGAGTATTAACCAGTCACTGAATGGGTCGATACACTGATGAGGCTAGGGTCCTCCTGATTCAACTATTTCACCTCTGAACATGACTATATGCCTAACACATGAGGGTCATTTTATTTTTTCTTTGTTATAGTGCTAGGGATTGAACCTGGAGCAGCAGGGGGTGAGAGGGCATTCTACCTCTGAGCTAGATCCCCAGCCTTATTTTATTTTTTAATTTTTTAAAATTTTGAAACAGGGTTTCCATTAGTTGCTGAAGGTTTCACTAAGTTACTGAGGCTGGTCTTGAACCTGCAATCCTTCTGTCTCAGATTTCCAAGTACACATGGCTCACACATGAGGTTTTAGGGAACATTCCAGATCCAAGCCATAATATAAGGTTAAAAAAAAAAAAAAATCAGGCTCAGGGATCTTGACCCTGCTGGGACCCCAGAAAAATCCCTGTTTCCAGACACCATGCCAATTACTGAATCCCAGTACTTGTTTCAATTTGCAGAATCAAATAATTAGGACACACCTTTGGGAAGAAAGAAAAAGCAATCTATTGATTGGCTAGCAAATTGGAGTAACCAGTGTTCAGGAACAAGCCCTGGATTCTCCCTGAACAAAGGAATCCAGTTCCTTTTGAGAGTGAGCTCGCAGGGTCCTGCTGGTGTCCTATCAGAAGGGACACAGTTCCTGTCTAAGTCTTCCTTGAGTCAGTTCCCATTCAGAGCCTCAGGTGCCAGGTCCTCTTCCATCAGTAAATGGATAAGAACATGTTATTTGTTAACAGGGCATGAAGGGAAGGGGGAGGACAGAAGAAGAAAAATGTCAGCTTTGCCACAGGCCGACTGTTAGCTGCCAGAGTCAAAGCAGGCCCCGCTCACAGGCTCAGTCTGTCTCTCTCGTCTTCCTGACAAGACAGTGTGAGGAGCGTCTACAAACAGTTCACGTGTCCTAATGAGCAGCCAAAGACAGAATAAGTTTAAAGGGTTCAAATTTTGAGGTTCTGAAGGAGGGACCCATGGGTCTGATGAAGAGAAAGGAAAGGCTTGTAGATCTTACAGGTCAAAAGGCAGCTGGGCAAGTCAGAATAAGAGGCCAAGAAATTAATTATGATCGGAAGTTACACATTAGTCAATGTTAACAAATTTCACTATTGCCAATTCCAGGTCAGGCACTGTACTAAGTAAGCACTTGGTAATAATAGAGGACATGGCTCATGGGGAGAGTCCAATATATAAAAACTACCTGTAACAAAATAAAGAAGCAGCCTGGCGTGATGACACACACTTGTAATCCCAGTACGTGGGAGGCTGAGACAGGAGGATCACAGGTTCGAGACCAGTCTCAGCTGTTTAGTGAGGCCCACCGCAACTTAGTGAGACCCTGTTTCAAAATAAAGAATAGGCCGAGCATGGTGGTGCACGCTTGTAATCCCAGCATTTGGGAGGCTGAGACTGGAGGATCCAGGTTCTCGGCCAGCCTCAGCTACCTAGTGAGGCCCTCTGCAACTTACTGAGACCCTGTTTCAAAATAAAGAATAAAAAATAGGGCTGGGAAGCTGGGCGTGGTGGCGCACGCTTGTAATCCCAGCATTCAGGAGGCTGAGACTGGAGGATCCAGGTTCTCGGCCAGCCTCAACTACCTAGTGAGACCCTCTGCAACTTAGTGAGACCCTGTTTCAAAATAAAGAATAAAAAATAGGGCTGGGGGTGTAGCTTGGAGTTACAATGCCCCTGAGTTCAATCCCCAGTACTGCAAAAAAAAAAAAAAAAAAAAAAAATAGGGCTGGGGCTGTAGCTCGGAGGTAGAATGCCCCCAGGTTCCATCCCCAGTACTGCAAGAAAGAAAGAAGAAGAAGAAAAAAAAAATAGGGGTGAGAGTGTAGCTCGGAGGTAGAATGGCCCTGGGTTCAATCCCCAGTACTGCAAAAAAACAAAAACCAAACACACACACACACACACACACACACACACACACACACACACACATAAATAAATAAGCACCCAAGGAAATGTCAAGGAGAGAAGATGAGATCATTCTACCCCCCACATTCTTCTACAGGGAAATGTCACTGTAGCTCCCCTATGGGCAAAGGCAATTAGGGGCCCTCTGCCATAACCCTTTCTCCTTTTGCCCCATCCAATGGCCCTCAAGGGTACTAAGTGGTCCCACTAATAGAACACGGGGTTAAATAAGTTGCTGGCTCCTGTTCTAAGGAAATAGAATTTCCCAGTGGAATGGGGAGGACTCCTTATGTTAGCTTAGTACTTTGTGACCAATTTCCTAAGCAACAAATAATCACATTCAATTCTTAAGTTTTGAACCTGGCAGATAGAAATTGCTGAACATAAGCTGGGCACGGTGTTGGGAGGTTGAGACAGGAGGATCACAAGTTCCAGGTCAGCCCCAGCAACTTAGTGATGACCCTCTACAATTGAGAGAGACCCTGTTTCAAAAATAAAAAAATAAAATAGAGCTGGAGGTTTATCTTGGAGGTAGAATGCCCCTTTGTTCAATCCCCAGTACTAATATGTTTCTTTTGAATTGTAATTTTTATAAAAGATATTTTGCAGCTATTATAAGTTTCAAACAGAACACACTTGGAAACTCTTACGCACCACCCAGATTTTGAATACATTGATATCTTGTCTATTTGTTTCAAATATCTTTTACAATAAACTATACGATCCATGCCCCTTTGTCTCTCTTCCAGAAGAAATTACTATGAAGTGTATTTGTGTCATTCATTCCCAGGCATATTGGTATATTTTGCGTTAATAAAAATAAATACAAAGGTTTGTATGTTTTAAGACGCTAAGCTGGGAGTGGTGGTGTACATCTGTAATCTCAGTACTTGAGAGACTGAGACAGGAGGATCGTAAGTAGCTGAGGCTGACCACGAACCTGGATCTTCCTGTCTCAGCCTCCTAAGTACTGGGATTACAAGCATGTGGCACCATGCCTGGCTTGAATTTTTTTTGGAAACAGGGTCTTGGTAGGTTTCTGAGAGTCTTGCTACGTTGCTGAGGCTGTCCTCAGACTTACAATCCTCCAGTTCCAGCCTTCCAAATACTGTGATTTTAGGCGGCACCACCATGCCCACCTTATTTTTTTTTAATTTTGAAACAAGTCTCACAAAATTGCTGAGGCTGTCCTTGAACCTGTGATCCTCTTGTCCCAGACTTTCTTTTTTTTTTTTTTTGCGGTACTGGGGATTGAACTCAGGGGCATTCTACCTCTGTGCTACACCCCCAGCCCTATTTTTTATTCTTTACTTTGAAACAGGGTCTCACTAAGTTGTAGAGGGCCTCACTAGGTAGCTGAGGCTGGCCGCAAACCCGGATCCTCCGGTCTCAGCCTCCCAAATGCTGGGATTACAAGCATGCGCCACCACGCCTGGCTGTCCCAGCCTTTCAAGAACTAAAATTATAGGCATGGACCACCACATCTGGCTTATCCTTAAATTTTTTTTTTTTTTTTTTTTTTGCGGTACTGGGGATTGAACTCAGGGGCATTCTACCTCTGAGCTATACCCCCAGCCCTATTTTTTATTCTTTATTTTGAAACAGGGTCTCACTAAGTTGCCAAGTGCCTCACTAAGTAGCTGAGGCTGGTCAAGAATCCAGATCCTCCAGTCTCAGCCTCCCATGCCCGGCTTCCTTAAATTTTTAACATGGATAACTTCCTTCAAAACCTCTATCCGCCTCCCAAATGATACAAGTACCTTAGAATATTAAACTTTGATGGCTTATAGCCGCTTGCCACGCTATTATAGTCTAAAGCTGTACTGTCTAATCTAGTAGCTGCTGGCTAGGTGTGGATATTTAAATTTAAATTAATTGACGTTAAATAAAATTAAAATTTCCTAAGGTGCAAAGCCACATTTCAAAGACTCACTAGCCACACGAGGCTTATGGCTATCATAGTGGACAGAGCAGGTATAGAACATTTCCATCATTGAAGAAAGTACTATTAGATAACGCTAGTTATTTCCATCTAATTTATACTCCCAGCCCAATTATTATTAGTACTTGATTTTTTTTATTTTCTTTATTTTTTATTATTTTTTTTAGCATGGAATTTTATACATTTCTTGGGTACAACAGGGTTAATCACACATTTTTGTTGGGTACAAGCTAGTACAGGTAAAGACATCCATGCACATATTTCTCATTAACCCTTCCCCAATTCCCACCCACCCTCCCCCTATCTCCTGGTCAGTTTAGTGATTGACTTTGATGTGATCTTGTAAGTACATC